>JAPYZK010001874.1:0-16092 GCA_030522785.1 Platygaster equestris | reverse complement strand
TCGTGTACGACTTTGCAATCTTTTGAGCATTTGGGGGTTTCGAACGGGGTCGGGGTTATTTTGACAGCGGGGGGATTTTTTTCGGGGGTGTTTTTCGATGGTAGGATTCCATGGTTCCCGGTTATTTTACCGAATGCAGTATCCCGGAGAACCATTTTCCCGACAACATTTCTCATATTCCTCGATAACATTTAAAACAGTACCTCTGGTCACCCTATCGATGATGTTTTTTTCCGAGTGCAGAAAAACGTCATCGACGAGTTCGTAATATATTGCGCCCGAGACAAATCCCCATCTTTGTATTTCATTAAACCTCGCGGAATTTATGGCTCCGAGGGAGTAACGAGGGAACAAAGAAAAAGTGCCTTTCTTCGTTCGATCCTCGGCAAAAATCGAGAACGAGCTGCTTTCAAAGGGCCCCTATGCTGCACTTAAATTTAAGACCCGAAGACGTAAATCGCGTCATAACAATGGCCCTCCTTCCTAAAGATAAAAAAACGCACGTCCGCATTAGGAGGCGTAAAGAAACCACTATTAAGGGGACTCTAGTCCGGACCTCCGCGTTTTTCGCCATTAAATTGCGCATTTCTAATTTTCTGGGCGCAGAATACGAAAATTGGGGAAGCTTTCAGATTTTGTTTACTCCGTGAAAAGTACGTAATGGGAGATTAGTCTGAGGAATATTAGTTCGTATCGTATAGTCTGGAATTTGAATACAGTAAAACCTTTTATACTGTCCACAGGCTGACGACAGGGTTCAATTGGACAGTATGAGAGGTTTTACTGTACTTTAATGTATCATCATTTGAAAGAATATTCATACAAATCGAGAGGTTCTGTGGTTGAAAGTACCATTGAAAAATGATTATCCTCGGAATAATGTGATCAAGGACGATCATTCGTAGCTGATTGTGACGTCAAAGGTTTTCGCAATTCGATTGTCATCGCGGCAAAACCTTTGAACTTTCAGTTACAGAGCTCGAAAAATATCGTTAAAAACAATGGGGATCTGTTTTATCAGAGCACATCGCGGAATTGCGGATTGTATTTCAGATCCTTTGGGTGATTTTCATGACTCTGCGCACGACGTAACGACCTTTTGATACGACGCGAGAGCGCATTGTTTCGATTTACCGCCTTTATTCGGTGACGCTCTCGCAGACGACGGTGTTATATTTTTATTGTGCGGGCACCGAGAGCAATTATAATTCACAACGATAACAAATGGTGGAGAACTTTCCGACCTGGGTCGATTGTTCTGGCGGAAAATCCACGAGTTACGAAAATGAATTGCTGAATAGAAGGATTTGATGATTTTTCGAGAATACACGAGAAGTATGGGAATTGTACTTCGAAATTTCTAAAACTGTCATTTTCTGGGATTGCAGAATGTCAGAAAGTTTCGAAGCTTTGAAAATTCAAATAATTTACAAGTTTCAATCTTCGAAATACTTGAAAACTTTAAATTTGTGGCATTTTGAAAATTTGTAGATTTGTGGACTGTAGAACTTTGGAATACGTAAAAACTTCAGAAACCGCGGAATTGATGGAACTTCGAAAATTTCAGAACTCCATAATCTGTAATCTTTGGAATTTTTGGAAACTTTGAAGTTCTTGAACCTTCTCGAAAACTTTGAATTTTTGACATGAAGATTCTGAAATTTCTGGAGATTTCGTAATTCCTCTAGACTTCAGAATTCTATGTGATTCTTAAATTTCCGAAGCTTCAGAAGTTTCAAAACTTTCACATTTCAAAACTTCACAACTTCGAAATTTCGAAATTTTTGAATGTCAAAAATTGTGAAATTTCTTAACTTCAAAACTCCAAAATCCTTAAAAACTGAAAAACTTGTGAAATTCTCAGAACTTTAAAAATGTAAGAACTCAATAATTTTGCATCTTCAAAATTCTTTAAAACTTCCAAGTTCTCGGAAATTCTCAAAAACTTCAAAATTCCGACATTTTTCGAACTTACAAAATTTCTGAAACTCCCAAAACTTCAGTTCTCGAAATTTGAAGTTTCTAAAAACTTCAGAAGTTCTTAAACTTTCGAAATGTCGAAACTCAATATTTTTCATTCTTTATAATTCTCACAAACTTCAGATTTCTCGAGAATTCTCAAAAACTTCAAAATTCCAACATTTTCAAAACCTTCAAAATTTCAGATCACACAACTTCAGAATTTCTAGATTCCAGAAATTCTGACATTTTCAGAGCTTCGAAAACTCCGCAACTTCGAACATTACAAAACTTTACAACTTTGAAAGTTCATCATCCTGAAAGTTCAAAAATTTCTACAATTCTGAGCTTAAAAATTTCAAAATATTTAAACAATTCAAAACTCGCGAAATTCACAGAACTGTAAAAATGTCAAAACTCAATAATTCACAATTTCTACAATTCTAAAATAAGATTTCGAAGTTCTTGGATATTCTCAGAAATGTCAAAATTTCAACATTTTTAAAACTTCTAAAATACAAGAATTTCACATTTCTTCGGATATTAAAAATCCAAAGCTTCATAAGTTCCAAAACTTCACTACTTCGAAATTTCAAAATCTCACGAACTTCAAAATTTCCAGACTCCAAAACTTCAAAATACGTAAGAACTTCAAAAAATTTCAAAATTTTCAGATCCTCAGAAATGTTAAAACTCAATAATTCCCGATCCCGAAAATTCTAGAAATAATATATTCCAATATTTTTAGGACTTCTAATATTTCCAAAACATTAAAATTCTGAAAAAATTTTTTTCAAATCGTCAGTACTTAGTAGGGGACCCCAGATCCTCACTGCACCATTGTGTCTTTGAATCCCAGAAAAACACGTCCAACGGGCAAGAACCACGCCCTTCATATCCATACGTAAAACTCGTATGCCCCTGTGTGCATCGCCGGATCGGATAACGCATATCGAGTCCTCTTCCCGTAATGGCGATTCTTCTCTCTCTTTATTGAGCGCGTCCTGCGTCCGGTCCGGTCGGTGTCCTTCGGAGGAGACTGCGGCTCCTATGGAGACCATGGAGGCCCACGGCTGTTGCACCTAGAGCTCGTAGGAAGCGAAAAGAGGCAAAAACGTCTCGAGCCGGTCTGCCCACCGGCAAACAAGCAAGCCAGTGCAGCGCTTATGTTGCTACATCTTTTCTCCTTTTCTTCCCTTTGCGCGGTCCCGCTCTGCTTGACTCGTCGCGCGCGTTAATCCCGCGCCCCGATCTCGCGGATACCGCACTTTTTACAATAATAATGGACGCTATCGCGATCCCAGCATGGAGACGTCGCTTGCTGGAGTTGCGATGGCGATTCTTGAGAAGTCGCTGGACCAATCGACCTTCTTCTGGGACGATTGAGGGGAGTTGGAGTCGGATTCTGGATTGGGAGAGGTGCTGGTTGAAATGTAGAGGACGATGGTTTTGACGAGTTACGAATTAAGTGGATATCAGTTTGGTTGAGGTGAGAAGATAGTTAGAAGATAGTCCAATTCGTCAATAGTTCAGCTTTATGAGGGCATTGAATTGGCAAAAGACGAGAAGCTCCAGTTGTAGACCATTGGTCAATAGGTTGCTCAAATGGCTGAATTGGGTTCCTTCAAGAATAAATCATTTGCCAAATCTGATTCGTGTTACTGAATTGACTCAGAACATGCTATTCCCGTGAGATTCCAAATATATTGTCGCATTACACATATCGAGTCAACGAACCAAACCTCTCAATTTCATGTCTTCTGGAACGATTGACGGGATTTGAAGTTGGATTCTGGATTGGGAGAAGTGTTGGTTGGGATATAGAGGATGGTGGTTGTGTATGATAGAATTTTATGGTTTTGGAGTGGTCATCAGTTCGGTTAAGGTTAGACTCACAAATATCGAGTCAACACACCAAACCTCTCAGTTTCATATCTTCTAGAACGATTGAGGGGATTTGAAGTCGGATTCTAGATTGGGAGATGTGTTGGTTGGGATATAGAGGATGATGGTTGTGTATGGTAGAATTGTATGATTTTGAAGTGGTTATCAATTTGATTAAGGTTAGACGATATCTCTGCGCAAAAGAATCCATTCAATCCAATTCATCAATAGGTCAGCTTTATGAGGGCACTGAATTGGCAAAAGACGAGAAGCTCCAGTTGTGAACCATTGGCCAATAAGTTGCTGAATTAACTGGATTGGGTTTATTCAAGAATGAATCATATGCCAAATCTGATTCGTGTTACTAAATTGACTCAGAACATGATATTTCCATAGGATTCTGAATATATTGTCGCATCACAAATATCGAGTCAACAAACCAAACCTCTCAGTTTCATGTCTTCTGGAACGATTGAGGGGAGTTGGGGTCGGATTCTGGATTGGGAGAAGTGTTAGTTAGGATGTAGAGGACGATGAATGTGCATGGTAGAATTGTATGGTTTTGAAGTCGTTATCAATTCGATCACGGTTAGGCGATATCTCTGTTCAAAAGAATCCATTCAATCCAATTCATCAATAGGTCAGCTTTATGAGGGCATTGAATTGGCAAATGACGAGAAGCTCCAATTGTGGACCATTGGCCAATAGGTTGCTCAAATAACTGAATTGAGTTTCTTTGAGAATGAATAATTTGCCAAATCCGGTTGGTGTTACTAAATTGACTCAGAACATAATATTGCCGTAGGATTGTAAATATATTGTCGCCACACCAATATCAAGTCAACAAACCTCTCAATTCCATATCGACGTGACACCAACACTTATTCATCTGTCCACAACCATCCTCTCGTTTCGCCTCGAACGCGTTGATACCAAGTCTGGGTCAATGCTCGCGAAAATAAAGATCGCGGATTGTACTTATCTCGGGGGTATATAGAATGGAAGAAGTAGCTCGAGCTTGAGCAAAGGTCCCGCGAGGCTGCAATGAATGAAGACGATGTCGGGCGTCGCGCGTCACGCCTCCGAATCGAATCGAGACAAGACAACTTTTGATATCATATTCCGCTCGTATTATGCCCTCACGGTCTTTGACTTCCGCGATGGACTCACCGCATTTTATTTTCTTCCGCCACGCCCGCGCTCCGACGACTTTCCGATATTTCACAGCACGACAGCCTCTTCTGAACTTTCTTGTTTTTTCTCAAACCCTTTTTCTCTAGCAGTTAAGGTTCTAAGCCCTTTTTGCATCCATGTTGAAACTTTCCAAAAACTCCGACAGTATTTTCGAATCAAATGAAATTCGCCATCAATATGAAACCGAACAAAAGATATGACCGGTAAATGATCCCTCATAATGAGCCTTCGTAATTTAACGCTCCTTCGGATTCCTGTGAAAACTCCGGGCGTAAATGCGGTAATTACTCTTTTGTGTCGCGAAATTAACCCGAATGCGACGTAATTTCTTCCGGGTAAGATGATTGGCCGGCGAAGCTCCTCAATCCGCGATTACTTAATTGCTCTTTTCCGTCTGAATTATTTTACGCGAAAATTGCCGAGCAAGTACTTTTCCGCGACAGCGGACGTAAGTTATTCAGATCTTCTACCGTTGACTTTCTTCGCAACAAACTTCACGTCGGGTATAATACAATTTTGCAGTCGAGCGTAGACGTCAAAAATATCGGAAACCCCGCATCAGCCGCGTTTACCTGACTCCGACTCGTTTTATTTCGGCGCTTTTCTCGTATATTTTTCCCGAGGATACTTCATTTCTGACGTTATCTCGTCTGACGACGTTTTTCGGCGTTCAGCGAGGATTGAATGTCAATTCGGGATAGGTTAAGATGTGGAAAAAAGGCATGCATGCAACGTGTATGTAACAGGCATGTAACATGTGTGTAACATACATGTAACATGCATACCACATTTCTGGAAAAAATGAATGTATGCAACATGTATCTGATTCAGTTATAATTATTCAATCCAGAGTGAATATAGGTCGATTTGAAGTTATTTTGAATGGATATTTGTGGATCTAGAGTGGATCTAGAGTACTTTTCAGTCGATTTTGGTGAATCCGGAGTAATTTTGAATGGATCTTGGTGGATCGAGAGTGGATGTAGATGTGTCTAAAGTATCGTCAAGGTGATCTTCGTGGATCTAGAGAAGATCTAGGTGGATCTGGAGTATTTTTGAGTGGATCTTGAGTATTTTCTAGTCAATCTTGGTGAATCTAGAGTATTTTTGAGTCGATTTTGGTGGATATAGAGTATATCTAGGCAGATATCGAGTATTTTTCAGTCGATTTTGTTGAATCTAAAGTAAAATAAAGTGGATCAAGAGAATTCGAGTGAATTTTGGTGGATCGAGAGTGGATCTAGATGTGCCAAAAGTATTTCCAAGGTAATCCGGATTTTGGTAGGTTTTGAGTATTTTTGAGTGGACTGAGAGTGGATCTGGGAAGATTTAGAGTATTTTTAAGAGGATATTGGTGGATCAAGAATGGTTCTAGGCGTGTTAAAAGTATTTCCAAGATTATCTTGGTGGATATAGAGTGGATCAAGGTGGATCTTTAGTACTTTTAAGTGGATCTAGGTAGACTCGAAGTATCTGTAAGTGGGTCATGATGGATCAAGACGCGTTTGAAGTGTTTTCAAGGTGATCTTGGTGGATCTACAGTGGATCTAGGTGGATGTAGAATATTTTTAAGTATATTTTGGTGGATCTAGATTATTTTTGAGCGGATCTTAGTGGATCTAGCGTATTTTTGAGAGGATCTTGGTGGATCTAGAGTGGATCTAGATGTGTTCGCAGTATGTATTTTCAAGGTGATCTTGGTGGATATAGAGTGGATCAAGGTGGATCTGGAATAATTTCAAGTGGATCTTGGTAAACCCAGAGTATTTTTGAGTGGATCTTGGTAGATTGAGATGCATCTAAAGTGTTTTCAAGTTGATCTTGGTGGATCTAGAGTGGATCTAGGTGAATCTAGAGTACTTCAAGCGGATTTTGGTAGATCTTGAATATTTTTGAGAGGATGTTGGTGGATCTTAAGTGGATCTAGATGTTTTTCAAGTATTTTCAAGGTGATATTTGTGGATATAGAGTGGATCAAGGTGGATCTGGAGTATTTGTAAGTGGATTCTGGTAGACTCTAAGTATTTTTGAGTGGATCTTGGTGGATCAAGATGCGTCTAAAGTGTTTTCAAGGTGATCTCGGTGGATCTAGAGTGGATCTAGGCGGATCTACAGTATTTTTGAGTGGATGTAGAGTATCTTCAGAAAATCTAGAGTCTTTTGAAAGTATCTTGGTGGATCTAGAGTGGATCTAGATGTGTTCGAAGTATTTTTAAGGTGACCTTGATAAATCTAGAGAATTTTTGAGTGGATCTTAGTAGACCTAAAGTTCTTTTTAGTGGATCTATGTAAATGTAGATGTGTCTAAAGTATTTGTAAGGTGACCTTGGTTAATCCAGAGTATTCTTTAGTTGATATAAGTGGATCCAGAGTGGATCTAGATGTATTCGAAGTATTTTCAAGGTGATCTTCGGTAATCCAGAGTTAACATCGAAACTCCCTGATCATTTTCGACACTTGAAAAAAAATTTTAAGGCGTTCACAATAACTTTGTAATCATCTCTCGACAATTAACTTTCTAGAATGTCTTTAAAAATCGCTGGTATCCGAAATTTTGACAGCATTTTGCAATTTTGCAAGCATTCCAAATGAAAAACCGCCCGCTAATGAGTACACACTGAAAAAACAGAAGACCTCCAGAAACGAGGGAGAAAGTTTCCCTTGAAAGCAGAGACGGAACAAAAAAAAGCTTGTTTCCCTAAGCGGCGTCGACGTTATTCTGGCGGCTGCAAAGTTGAGTCCTGATCCCGCGGAGATATCCCACGCGACAGTCGCGCGGCGACGTTAAATTTGCGGTGGCAAATAAATTGCACTTCCGTATTTTATAAGTTTGCAGAAGCAAGTTTGCCGAGGGAGCGTCAAGCCCGCTCGCAATTTATCACACGCGCCGATACGGCACGTAGTGCGGAACGTGCGCCTCTGCCCTTTCGCTTCTCGATCTCCTTCCAGTTTGCCCCTTTACATTTTACATCGCAACCCCGCCGAAATGATAGCATTGATAAAAAGCACGGATCGTTAAGTTCATTCGATGTTTTGAACGTATATTTTTTCGTCTTCTTTGCGGGTGAAGTTACAAAATCGGAAATTAAAGGTCGATGCGCCTTTTTTGGACATTTTAGTGCGGAATTAGATTGGGGATTAGGATCTGGAGGATTTTTGAGAAAATTCGATGGCTGTCCGAGATCGATGTCGTGTGGGTAATATTCTTCTGAGGTGTACGCTCGCCCTAGGCAGCGTGTGCAGCATCGACTGACTGGGAAGTGCACGTTTATCTCATTTGTTGGGTGCACTGTCCTCGCCCCGAGATTAAAATATCTTGCTCGCTTTCTCTTTCCCTGCTAGTCGCGCTCGTTCGTCATATTATTCACCTCGCGAAACGTGCTTCCTTAATTAAGGTCGCTTTGTTCGGAAACTCGCGGGTCGAACGTGGAAATGTTCATATTTTTTCGTCATTCCCTTCAATCATGTACTGTATTAAACTCCCCTCTGAATTTATTTGAGTGGAGATTAACTCAGTTTGAGTGAACAGTCCTGAAAATCAAGATTGAGTGGGGATTTCACTCAAAATGGGTAGAATGAGTAGAATTACACTTATTTTAGATCTCTGTGTCAATTTGAAAAATTCCTGTAATTCTACTTCATTTTTATTGAAGTGAAACGTCACTCTGTAATGAGGGAGATTTCGCTCATTTTGAGTTCAATTTTGACTCGAGCTCGATTTGAAGAGTTTTTACTCGAATTGAGTAAATTCTTACTCGAAGAAATTTAGGGAGTTCGTTTTACTGTAGAAAATGTTTTTTAATGTTATTTTTCATTCAGAAGATTTGAAGGCATTCCGTGATTTTGGAGGGAGTGGGAAATATTACAGGCCTAGGGATTTTTTGAAAAAGAATTTCATGATTTTAAATAGACTTGGAATTATCACAGGTGTAGGAATTTTTTGAACTTCTCAAACATTTTGTATCATCTGGATAGTACAAAGTAAATTTCAGTGCATAAATTTCACTAGGGCGCGATTGGTCCAAAGCAGGCTCGAAAAATCTGTACACTCGTGCTCTGTTATAATTAAATTTTGCTGCCCCAAGGGAAGAAAAGTTCGCCTGAAAACTTGGTGCTCCTTTCAATAGCAGAGTCAACGTTATCCGTAACTCAATTAGTTTCGAAGTTCCGCAAAAGTCGTTCCATTAAACACCCACAGCTGTTTCACTCCGCATCGAAACAATGCAATGTTTAGTTCAGCCTCTGCAGGAAAAACGTAAATGAAAATCGAAAGATCTGCTTGCTGACCTGCATTTTGGAATCGCTTTAAATAGACCAAGTACTCCATTAATTTTTTTGAATAGTAAAAATCCACTCAATTCGAGAAGAAATTCTTCTAATCAAGCTCGATTTCAAATTCTACCCAAAATGAGTGGAATTTTGATTTTTTTCGCGTGAAATATCGCTTTGAAACCAGTGCGATTTTACTCATTACCACTCAATCTCGATTTACAGGATATTCAATTAAATTGAATAAATCTTCACTCGAAAAAATTTGGACCAGAAAAACTTGTCATCCAATAAATCGCGTGCACACCACTGCATTTAGACATTAGCAGAGGGATGTTAATGACCGATTAACAGCATCCATTTTCTCTCTGACCTATTCATTTACGTAATTAATTCATGGGACCAGTCCCGCGGTGTCAAGTACGGAAAGAACATTCGTCCCGACGATTACCCGACACCTCCATCATTTTTTAATGCCGCCCCGGTTGATCCTCGAAAGCTGCGAATAATAGACCGGGGGGAGGCAGTGCTATTCAAATTCAATGCCTCGGCGGAATTTTATATTATCATCTCGAGCGCGCGCGCACTCGCGAGATTTTGGCCGCGCGACAATTCCGTGTTCTCCATTTGTATGCATTGAATTTCAAGTTTTTGGCAAGTGGAGAGGGGCTGCATGGTAATGTATAGCAGTCAGGTCGTTAGGGAGCAGGTGCCAGTGGCTCTAGCGTTATCGTTACGCAGAGCTTGCGAATGTACCTGCATGTACACACGCCTTGTTATAATGACAATTGTAATAACGTCGTTTCTCTTTTTGTCAGGTATCTTACGTTTTGGGTTCAGCTGATGAATTCGGGGCTAGGGTTTATTGGATGATTGTGTTTGTCATAGTTATGAGTTTCTTGAGAGGTGTCTGAAGAGATTCTTCTGGAGGTTCCATATTTTTCTTTATGTCTCGCCATTTTGGACTGTGAAGACGCTGTAGGTTATCATGCTGTCGCTTATCATGGATTCTTAACCTGCAAAGATGACAACTGTAATAACATCGTTTCTTTTTTGGTCAGGTATCTTACGTTTTGGGTTCAACTGATGAATTCGGGGCTAGGGTTTATCGGATGATTGTGATTGTCATAGTTATATGAGTTCCTTGAGAAGTATCTGAAGAGATTCTTTTGGAGGTTCCATATTTTTCTTTATGTCTCGCAATTTTGGACTATGAAGCTACTATAGGTTATCATGCTGTCGCTTATCATGGATTCTTAACCTGCAGAGATGACAATTGTAATAACGTCGTTCCTCTTTTTGTCAGGTATCTTATGTTTTGGGTTCAACTGATGAATTCGGGGTTCATCGGATGATTGTGTTTGTCATAGTTACATGAGTTTCTTAAGAGGTATCTGAAGAGATTCTTCTGGACGTTCTATGTTCTTCTTTATGTCTCACCATTTTGGACTATAGGTTATCATGATGTCGCTTATCATGGATTCTTAACTTGCGAAGATCCTCGTACACCACAAATTCGAAAACTCTTGGAATTAGACGTCTGAAATTTTCGCGCGTCGGAATATAAAACCGCTTTTTCCTAAAGAAACATGCGACGCAAGAAAGAGCGGACCGACACTTTGTTGAATAAACGAGAGCGAGAGAGTTTTCCTGGAGCCACGGTTGACTCGATTTTCCACCCGAAGCATTGAACGGAAACGGTATTTTCGCACGTATCCGCGATGCTTTTCTCTCGGTTTAATTCGTTTCGCCGGAAGTAAGAGTCATAACTCGTCCATCTTGAGATCTTCGAGAAGAAAGGGGTCGATGCGACGCCTGTTCTTCATCAGCCCGAAGCGAAAATGTTGAAGGAATTGAAGGGAAATTTGTGTCTTCTGTATCTGAAGGACTTATTCGGAGAGTTTAGTGTATTGGGCATCAGTTTGGGTGGCTACTGTATTTGAAGAGCGTATTATGGGATTTTAGTCGTATTTCGTGAGTTTATAGGACTTATTTCGGAAGTTGACTGTATTTGAAGGACTTATGTTGATACTTGACATATAAATGGCTCGAAAAAAAGAACTTTGAATTATTTTTGGAGTTTTTGAACATTTTGATGGTTTCGAAATTTTCGAAAATGTTGAGAATTTTGAAATTTTTGAGAATTTTGGGAATTTTGAAAATTTTAAAACTTCAAAAGTCAGAAAGCTACAATGTTTTTTGAATTTTTACAAAATTGGAGAATTGCGGAAGTTCTGTGAATTTTGATGGAATAGTCAAAAATCCAAGAATTCAGGACATTTTAATAATTTTTAGAGTTGGAATTTTCAAAATATTTAAAAATTCCAAAAATTTTAGAACTTCTGAATTATTGAAAAATTTGAGAATTCCCAAAATGTTGAGAATTTTGAACAATTTTCAAGATTTTCATAACTTTTAAGGTATTTCAAAGTTTCCAGCAATCATGAGAATTTCGAAAATTTTGCTGATTTTTGGAATATTTATAAAATCTGGGTATTTTGAAGTTTTTCAAAATTTCAATACTTCTGAAATTTTCTAAAAAGTCAAAAATGTGAAAACTTTCCAAAAGTCCAAATATTATGTTTTTCAAAATTCAAAAAAATTAGAGAGTTTCAAAAGTTTTGTAAATTTTGATGAAATTGTCAAAAACCCAATAATTCTAGACATCATCGTAATTTTGAACTTCGTAATTTTCGAAATTTTTTAAAATTTGGAGAATTTTAGAAATTCAGATTTCAAAAATTTTAAAATTTCGGAATTCTCAAGAATTTCAAATATTTCGCAAATTTTCAGATTTTTTATAAATTTCGTGTACTTGAAAGTATTCGAAAATCTTGAAAATGTTATCAACCACAACTAATATTTTTTTCATTCATTATAAATTCATCCATCCTGTACAAAAAATGTTCAGTTTCCCAGATATTCCTTTAAAATGTACGAAAAACTGATTCTGTGTCCCGGAAAAACTGGAATTAATGTCGAGGATTTCGTAAATGAAAAAGTTAAGATGCGTGCGTGTCCAGGAATAGAGGGAGCGGATGATACTTCGATTTTGCGAGGGCCCGATTTATCGCGACGGTGGCGTTTTATGTGAATTGACGCAGACGCGCGATACAAGTCAATGATAAAGCGCTGTCGTCGGTCTATTTGAGGAATGGAGATGCAAATCATCAAGCGGAAACGCACTCGAAATTCGCGATCAATACTGGCCCGGAGTCCATTGCATCCGAATGCATTAGAGCTCAGTCTGCATCGAGTCACTCCTGAAATTAGTGCATATTCACGCCACCGCTTCAATTTATGACAGCTGCTTTGTTTCAGCCAGATCCCTCGTTTTTATTCTCTTTTACGTTGAGTCTGTAGGGTTGTGAATTATAAGTCATCATTGAATACCATAACTCGAAAATATTGACTCGAAAAAACAAAAAATCTAGTCAAAATTGACGAAACTTTACGAAAGACCGTTTTTCAGCGATTCTGGTATTCATTTCGATTCTGATGTCGATTCTGATAGCGATTTTGATTTTGATGTCGATTCTGAAATCGATTAATTTCGATATCTAACCAAATATCGATTTTTGTCGCGATATCAATTCTTACATTGATACCAATATCGATTCTAATTGCGATATGGATTCTTACATCGATTTCGATTCTGATGTCGATTTCGATTTTTACATCGATTCTGATATCGATTTCGATCGCGATATTAATTCTCACATTGATTTCGATGTTGATGCTGATATCGATTTCATAATCGATTCCGATTGCGATATCAATTCTTATGTCGGTTTCGATTCCGATGTAGATTCGGATATTGATTTTGATTTCGATATCGATTCTGGTATTGATTTCGATTCTGATGTCGATTCTGATACAGATTTTGATTTTGATATCGATTTTGATGGCAATATCAATTCTTACATTGATTTCAGTATCGATTCTGATTGTGATATCGAATCTTTTATCGATTTAGATTCTGATGTCGATTTTGATTTCGATGTCGATTCTGATATCGATTTCAGTCGCGATATCAATTCTTACATTGATTTCGATGTTGATGCTGATATTGATTTCATAATCGGTTCCGATTGCGATATCGATTCTTGATTGCGATATCGATTCTTATGTCGATTTCGATTCCGATGTAGATTCTGATATTGATTATGATTTCGATATTGATTCCGGTATTGATTTCGATTCTGATGTCGATTCTGATACCGATTTTGATTTTTATATCGATTTTGATTGCGATATCAATTCTTACATTGATTTCAGTATCGATTATAATTGTGATATTGATTCTTATATCGATTTCGATTCTGATGTCGATTCTGATATTGATTTTGCTCGTGATATCAACTCTTACATTGATTTCGATGTTGATGCTGATATCGATTACATATTCGATTCCGATTGCGAGGTAGATTCTGATATTGATTTCGATTTCGATGTCGATTCTAGTATCGATTTCGATTCTGATGTCGATTCAAATATCGATTTTCATTTCGATATCGATTCTGACATCGATTTCGATATCGATATCGATTTTTACATTGATTTCGATATCTGTTCTATTACAGATTTCAATACCTATTCTGATTGCGATATCTATTCTGCTGTAAATTCTGATATCGATTTTCATTTCGATTTCAATTCTAATATCGATTTCGATCGCGATGTCGATTCTGATATCGATTTTGATTTTAATATCGATTTTGATTTTTATATCGATTCTGATGTCGATTTTGATCGCGGTATCGATTCTTACATTGATTCCGATAGATACTGATTGTGATATCGATTTCAATTCTGATGTCAATTTTGATATTGATTTCGAAACCGATAACGATTTTGGCATCGATTCCGATGTCGGTATCAATTTTAATATAAATTTTCATATCGATTTATTTCAATGTAGATTCTAATCTCGATTTCAGTATCGATTCTGAGTGCGATATCGATTCTTATATCAATTTTATATTGATTGAGTTATCGATTCCGATTCTGATATCGATTTTGATTTCAGTATCGATTATGGTCACTATTCCTAGCCTTAAAATTGTCCTAATTACCTGAAAATGTCATCTGGCCACCCCACCTTCAATATCCACGTTTCTAGTCCAGTATTCTGCCCTAGACTAGACTGCGATAAATATTTCAAAGGGGTTCAGGTCCAATCGCAGCACTCCACAGTTATCACAGTTATGAAAGCCGGAGACGAATTCGTCGCCTAATATCACCTAGTAATACGTCCGGCCTAACCTACATGCATAAATGCAGCCCTCGATTGCCCGAGGCGCCAGCATTGGGTCCAGGAGGATGTATATTCAATGTTGCTCAAGACTCATAAAGCCGGCGAGATACACTTGCCCCCGGGCCACGACGCTTTCAGCTTCCTGCATGCCGCCAACGCGCTATCGCGAAACGAGCTTTAATGTCCCGTTTCGCGATTGCTTTTTCTCTTTGCTTCGGATATATAAATTCGAATGATTCGCTTGAGGATTTTATGGCCTGGCTTAATGGGCACTGGTGCGGAACAAACAGTTCAATAATGGATAAAAAATATTGTGTGACTCAGGGGCGGATCCAGAAAACTATTTGGGGGTGAGTTTTCAAAATCTTTGTGTACATATTTATTCAGTTAGTAATCAGCGTAGATAAGTTGAACTGAATGTCATTTTTCAGTTTTTTTACGGATCTTCGATTAACATTACTGAGCCAGTTACAGTCAATTCTGGATGAAGTAGAGTTTATTTTAACAAAATTTGGAAACTTTGAACTATCTGCTTCAAATTTCAACATCCAACTTAGAACTTCGAATTTGAACGTCAAACTTGAAATTTCGGAATTGAACATCGAACTTGAAACTCGAAATTTTAATTTAAAGCTCGAAACTTCCAATTTTGACATCGTATTCAAACATGAATTTGGAACCTGAATTTCAAATTTGAAACTTCGAACACTTCAGATTTCGATTTTGAAATTTTAATTTATGGACCTCGATCATCTTATTTCAACTTTGAACTCCAAACGTTAAATTTGAAGTTCGAACTTTTGCTTTCAGCTTTGAACATCCATTCTTAACTATAGGTCTCCAGTTTGAACGTTAAACTTGGAAATTTGACTTCAAACTTTGAGTATGAATTTAGAACTTCTCATTTCAACATGAACTTTGGACTCTGAACTTTAAAATTGAATCAGAATTTCAAAATTCAAACTCCAAATTTCACCTTTTATTTTAAGACCCCGAAGTTTGGATTCAAACCGTAAGCTCCGAGCCTAAACATCTGACATCAAATTCGAACAACAAACTTGAAATTTCGAAATTGAACATTGAACTTGAAACTCGGAATTTCAACTTAAAGCTCGAAACTTTAAATTTTAACATCGGATTTGAACACAAATTTTGAACTTTAATTTCAAATTCAAAACTTCAAACCTTTTGAATTTCGAATTTGGAATTTGAATATATGGACCTCAATCATCTTATCTCAACTTTGAACTTGAAACGTTGAATTTGAAGTTCAAACTCTTACTTTGAACTTTAAACTTCCACTCTTAACTATAGATCTGTAATTCGAACGTTGAACTTTAAATTTTGACTTCAGACTTTAAATGTGAACTTTCAAATTCTCATTTCAAGATTAACCTTGGACTTCGAACTTCAAAATTAGATTCTAAATTTGAACTTCAAACTCCTAACTTCACATTTTAATTCAAACCTCCAAACTTTTGATTTGAATTGTAAGTTTCGAACCTTAACATCCAACATTAAACTTGAAC
>JAPYZK010001873.1:0-15905 GCA_030522785.1 Platygaster equestris | reverse complement strand
GAGTTCGAAATGTATCCGAGGTTTTCACAAAGTTGGTGGGAAAGACTTTCGAAGAACTTTCACACACCCGCGAGCAAAATTATGCACTCGAAATTTTGCATACGTATGTTGCCTATATTGTAGAGATGAACAACATGTTTCGTGGGAGCTGCCTGGGAGCTGCCGAGTGCACAGTATTTGTTTAAACTATTTTCAATCGAAGAATGAACGAATTTGGTAAAAAATTAACGTTCCTGGCTTTGTACGCTACAAGTAGAAGTGAGAATTTTAACGAAAAAGTATTCATGAACTGTTTTTCTCGCTTCTGTAAAAGAATATACAAAAAGGACGGATTCACGGATAGAAAATTTGTACTCTGTTTTGTTTTGGGTTTGAGTCGGCTGAAGAATCTGGTGTCAATTTTGTGTTTCAATGGGTGATAGATTCGACAGAATTCATGGGATGATGGTGCTTGGCAGCTCCTATCGGCAGAGTCGGGAGAAGCTTAGAGGATGTCGGAGCTGATCATCAAGTTGTACTTAGCATTGGTGATACTTCCTGGTCAGACTGCTGGTCCTGTTACTTTTCCTCGGCGACTCAGGAAGCGGTGGTAGTATTTTTGATATGTTATTTATTTTCTCTTTATGCCTCGTGTGAGTGTTTGTTCGAGTGTAGAGTTTTAAGGAGTCAGAAAGGAGTGCTGCCAGACAGTATGAGGATTTTTCTATCGAATGTAAAAAAGGTTTTTCCTTGCTTTGAAACTTTTTAGACCTTTTAGAAACTCGGGACGTTTGGAGTTTTAATTTGCGGGCGCCATTAAGAATGTTGCGTTATTTAAGGTATTTGTAGTAGTTGTTGGATATTACTGAGGATTTTTGGAACTTTCAGGAATTTTTGGAGATTTCGTATCGTTATTTTCTTTGTCTTAATACACAGTTTATAGTGGATTTAGACGTTTTGAAGGATGTTTGTGAAGTTTTGGAATCTTTTGTGAATTGTTCGAAATTTGACTGTTTTTTTTGAAACCTACAATGATTTTGGAGAATACTTGATACTTTTATCTTTTTTGAAAATTTGAAGGTTTTCGAGTATTCTTAACATTAGTCTCCATTTCAAGCATTCGAAAATTTTTTGGAGATTCTATGAATCTATCGAAACTATTTGAAATATTGTAAGGTGTTGCCCTATTTTACAGAAATTCTGAATATTCTCATAAATAATTCGAGTGTTATTCCGAATCATTCACTCCTCAAAAATGTATGTTAAATTTTTTCATATCGTTCTCTTATTTATGAGCTTTACTCAAATATTTTAAATAATTTCAAACCATTTTTAGAACGTCTCGAAATACACAGATTTTTTGAAATTTGTACAGGCAAAAAATCTTGAAATATTTGAAAATATTCGAATATTTTTTTATCAAATGCCTCACCAACTCCAGAAATTCTTAAGATTTCCATTCTCAATATAAAGGGTTTCAAGGTTCAAAATGATTGCTAACCCAATATCTTTACAAAAAATCGCAGTAAATTTAAATTATTCCAATAAATAGATAGTTACATACATAAATAAATGAATAAAAAATGAATAATGACACATAATGTTCAATGATTCCAGGAAATTTGTCAAATTTCGAAGTATGAGGAAGTTGAAATAATTACTAAACATGTTCGTGAATTTTTCATCAATTTTTGAAATTGACTACTTTTCTACCAAAAATACGCCTATTCGAAGTTGGTCCTTATTAAATGTACCTAAAACGAAACCTCGAACCTTACACTGAATAGTGAACACTTTGATTTCGTGACGTAAAAACTCTCAACTAACGAATTAAATCCATACTTTGAGCCACTCACGAAACTGAAGATACATTCTGCATTCTTTTGACAAAAATTCAGCCGACTGAAATCGCAAGCTCTTAGTGAAAATGAATATCCGAAAGCTCTAGTGCACATCTCGAACAAAATCGAGTGTTCTCTGATGGTGGATCGATGCCCTGACGAAACCTTATGTATGACAGATTGAGTAACCCTGTAAACTTGTGGTTGGAATGAGGATATCCAAAATATACATGTTTCTGATGCACACGAAGAATATGCTTTCTAGATTAAAAAATGTATACTCCAAAACAATCGATCAGTCATAGTTAGGTAATCATTTGATGATTCGAATGAAATAGATAATTCTATGGAACAATGATCGAGGAAAATATAAAAGCTTTTCTGTATTCCAGATTATACAGAAAACGATCACTTGCGCACGTTAAATTCTTTCACCCATGCAAAATAGATGTTATCAGAAATGCTATTATCTCTAAGCGATCAACTCGCCGACCAACATAAAAGGGTACTTGAAACTCGTACTGTCGCGTTCAACACAGAGCTACTCCCCTCCCCCCAAGTAAATCACCGGTTATAAAAGACCGACAAGTCCACTAGTACGAGAGATATTGCTCGAAATAGCGACTCAGACAGGCGACGTATCAGTTTTCAAGAGCCATTGAACGTACGTTTCTGGACAATAGTATAAGCTTCGTCAAACGACGCGTAGTAAAAAATACACATCAAATAGCCAACACTTCAGTACATGGCAATAATAAATTCGAGAAGTAGACACTTTCCAGATGGGGAGCTGACAAAAAATAGATGCTCTGGAGGTCTTTTCCGGGAGAGATAAAAATAGCAAGAGGTTTTTTTTTGTATCAGTTTAGCGGTACACGTTTATTAGCACACTCTGCTGGCATGGACATCTCCAATGATTTGAATGATGACTTTAGAATTGAGCTGTTTGGGAGTCAAATATTTATGGTCAGGAATTTGAATGTCTCGACATTTCGACTTTTGGTTCTCCGAATTTAGAAGTTTTGAATGTGTTGATTGAATAATTTATAAACTCTAGTATATCGAAAATCAATTTTGAGTTTAGTAGAATTCCAGATTTTAGAGTCAGAGCTTCAGGAATTATTATTTAGGTATACAGATTCCGAATTCGTATGAATAAACCGCTTTCAGATCCTATTCTGAAGTTAAAAAATCGACAAGTTTCAACACGATTCAGCAAACAAAATGAATACATAGCCATGAAAATGGATCAAACAAAAACCGCAAAGCGTTCATTTCGAACCGTCCAAAGTTCACCCCAAACTGTTCACCATGCCCTCCAAACATCAAGGTTCCACCCCGAACATGAAAAGTCGCAAGTTTGATGCTTTTTCCCATGAAAGGACAAGTGTAAAATCGAGTAAACGGTGGACTACCATCCTACGTAGAACCACGCTCTCCTAGCCACCCCATCCCCCACCCCCATATCTCGTTCCCACCGCCCCGCTTTCCCCCCCCCCCCCCCCGAAAAACTCTATGGACTCGAGCTTTCCTGTTCCTCGTCATCGCGCAAAATCCCTCCGGCACGAAGAAGGACGACGCTGCGCGCGTCGGAGCGTCGCCAGGACACTGGTGGATGTGACAAAACTGGCAAAGGACTCCAAACAAGCAACAGCGATCGCGCGCCGACGAAGACGACATACTTCGAAAATCCCACGTTCAATCGTTTCATCTCCGTCGGCGCTCGATCCCGGCACCATCGGCCGCAGCAACACCGGCTGCGTTGTTTCTTGGTATGCGCGCGCTTCCAAAGGGGTTGTCGACGCAGCCTCGAAATTGGAATCGGCGATCGCCAGTGCTGCCACGGAGTGGCAGTGGCTGGGTGGCAGACAGTGGCACGAGCTTACGCCGACGAGAGGGCGCTTTTTTTCGCTAAGCGAAAAAATCGCGAGATAGATAGACAGGGGGGGAGGGTCGGGAGATTGCGTGCGCCAGGATGACGCAGATGACAGTGGCCGTGCGGTGACTAAAGCTCAAGGGATGCTCGCGGTGACATGAGTGCGGAGGACGAGGGCGGCCGCGCTCCTCTGGCGTCGTGCGGCAGCTGGGCCATGAGGGACCCAGTCTGGTGGCGGGCGCTTTTCACGGCTCGCTCGGTTCAGGCCCATTTCATACCGCCGCGACGGCTGTGAGGGTCATTGATGAACGACGCTTCTTCGCCGCGACTTAACAACCGCCCCCATGCAACATGCAGATGATCCTGGTTGCTGGCGGGTGAGTCCATGCGCCCCACTGCCGCTACCGCTACTTCCTGCTTGCCCCCCAAAAAAGCTCGACGCTTGTTTCCCGAGCCCCGGATGACACCGGAAATAACCCGCGTTATTCTATAAACTCGGCCCTTGCGCTTGAGCGACGAGCTGCCCTGACCTTGGAACAGTCGATGTGCCCGCGGCTCGGCAATTCGGCGGGAATTGGGTCGCACTTACCGAGGAGCGATCGTGAAAATGCCTGATTTCGATCGAGCCTCCGACGGCTGGAAATTTGCGAATCAATAACCCCGTTTCTCGTTACGGCTCGAAAGCCGTTGCAACGACTCGATGCGTCGATGCTACTCAATTGCACTCTTGATTGCGGAATCGTTAAAGCTATGCATAGCGAAACGAGGCTGCTTTATCGCGACTCTCCTTCTCTGTCTTTCTTGGACGCTGGTTTATCAACTGACCTTATCGCACGAGCCGCGATAATTGGCCGAAAAATACTCGACTCCAAGCTGTTGCATAACGCATGACGAGCAAGTGGCTTCGTGTATTATCCTCTTTAGAAATCCGATTTGATATCACCTCGGGAAAAGAGGAAACTTTTTAACTTCGCGATCATTCGGGGGAAACATTTTTCCCGGTGCCAAAATCAAGCTTTTGAGTTCGTTGTTCGGTCTAGCTTCTTCATGACCCTTGAAAAGTTTCGAGCAGAAGACTTGGGGTGAAAGGGTGTACTTTGGGACGTTCAATGGAAATTACAATATCTAATGGTAGCTTTCAGCACCTGATGAGTGCTTTTTCGGAATTTCATAAATATAGTTCTATGATGTCGGTTTTACGATGAAGAGGGTGGTGGTGATTATATAAGATGAGGGCGTATCTAATGAATTCTAGAAAAAAGTTTGAAGATGTTTTTATAGTTCAATTTCATGAGCAGATCGAATCCGAATAATGATTGTAGAAATTGAATGAGGCTGATATATATAGAAATTAGACGGATTTTTTTGAAGATCTTCCATTGGTGTCAGGAATAGTGAAATTCATTTTTGTTGTTGAATCAAATTCGTAATTATTCGAATATATAAAAAAATCATTGGATCAAATACTTACACCGGAAAGTACTAATTTTCGGACTAATTAACGTTGGTATTTTTTTGCCCGAAATTGGACCACGTGTGCATCAAGCGTTGATATTTTGACGACTCTACGAATGTTATATTTTTTTTGAACAGGAGGGGTTTGCATGCTGACGTTTATGTGAAAATTAACCCAAAAAATATAAAAAACATGCAAATAGAGAGAAGAAAAAACCATGTGTTTATCTCAATTTATATTCTACATTGAAATATGAAATTATCGATATTAGAAAGTTCTTCAATAGAGATACAGAAAATCAGAAATTTATTATTCGAAAATCACAATCAATATATTATGTAGAAACATTCACAAGAATCTTGTTCAGATAAGACAAAATAATGAAATTTTGAATCTTATTAATCATAGTTTTGAATTTTATATTCTGAATGTTCTGTTTTGAATAGTTCTCGGTTTGCATGAATTAAAAATCAATTGATTAGAATGAATAATGAAAATGAATTCTATGATAATCGCTGTCAATAATGAATTATGATCAAATATTCATAAGAATAATCTATTAATCCATGTTCAATGTTCATTGATAATCATGATTGTGACATACAAATTTGTTAATAATGTTTTATTAATAATGATTATGAATAATTAATCATTAATGAATGTATTAATAAATGCATAATCATTAATGACAATAGACTATAGACTTAAAAAAAAAGTTCACAACGCATGAAGATACGAAATTTTAATATCGCTCGATACAGTATTATTAAATTGAAGAAAAAAACAATTATGAATCAAATAGATGATTCCCAAATTTCAATATTTCAGATCTGCACTTCAAACAAGGCTTCATTTTTATTGACATTTCATTTATTTCAAGTACAATGTCGAATGATTTCACTCTTTTAGTATTTTAATTTGTCATTTTTTAAAATAAAGTTATTCAAATTATCCTCACAAAAAATTTATCAATCCCATCAAATTTCTCACAAGTCCATTTTTCGATTTTATATGTTTTCAGTATATAATTTTCATATAAAAGAACAGAAATATTCACAATGTTGAAACAGCATTCCACAATCAATACTTGTAATACATTCATCTGTTGAAAATGTGGAGTGCATTCCTGGCTCTGTGTCAAGATTCATGTATAAGTTTCATATTTGATAATTTCGCTGAAACAAGTAGCAGTTTGTCCTTTTGAATGTTAATAGGAAAACGTTGAACGTAAACAGTTGCGGGATGCAACAGATAACGGGAGCAGAATTAGCTCGTGATACGTGGTTTGATCAGTTGTACGTTTTGCCGATGTAAACACATTCGAAATTTAGTTCGTAATTTTGATGAGTGACCTCTAATTCCGCAGTCGTTTGTGAGTTTGAAACGGAACGCGGTTTTCTCAAAATATAATTCAACGTCATTCCATAGCTGTTTTTAGTTTCAGAAAGTTGGTAACAGAAAGTTGATATTCTATTTTAATCAATCAAGTGGCTCCTTTAATTTCATTTATCGATTTCAACCGATTTTTTTTAGTGCACGAATCCAACTTGTGATAATCCATTTTTGCTGATTTTTTTGTTTTCTGTGACATTAGGGGAACAATTTTCGCGATTTTATTGAGGACTAATTTCCTTAACTGAAAAAATATCTCTCGAATGAAACATTCTTGATATACTATGAATTTAAATTAGCAATTAGGTCGAATAGTGGATTTTTGATAGACACCAAAAATGAGATTGCGAGAAAGTAGACAGATATTATAAATTTTACTCATCAAGTTTTTCTGAAAAAATTTTTTGTACATAAAATAATGTTGTCTGCAAAATGCAATGATAAAGAAAATTTCATCGGCAATATGGACTGTCGAAGAAGAATTTTCAGAAAATTTCGTATTCATCCGTTTTATTGATTGAGGAAAATATTAAAGCCCGTGGTTTTTCGTTATTAAAAACGTGTTGGATGACCTGGAAACATAAAGCTGCACTCTTGATTATTAATCTTATCAGTTTTCTTGCAGCTTGGATTTTTCCGAAGTAATATTGCATTATTGCATATTTGATCCAATCTTTTTATACACTCCTTTAATCTACTGTTTCATTCTTTTTTCATGCTGATATTACATCATTGGGATGAATTTTTATCAGTATAAGAAATAACTGTATTTTGTTACAAAACTAAAGTTTTTCATTAGTTTGAAGAAATATAAAATTTTCAGAATTCATCACACTTTGCGAATCATTCAATACTTTCAAGAGTTTCAGGAGACTGTAGAAATTTTCAAAGTTTTTTATTGTAAAGGAAGGTCTGCAAAATTTTAAACAGAAAAATTGGCAAAGTATTATGAAAGTCATCTTAATTTTCAAAATTTGGGAGAATAACATTTCTGCCAACAATGACTGAAAACTCGTAATGTTTCCCAACAATTATTGAATATTTCGATGCATTTTAAATTCGCAAACCAACTAATTTTGTTCATGGTCTCAAACGGGTGAAATAAAAATTCATAATGTACGTCTCCTGCATACTTGGAGCTTCGACTGTAAATATAATTGAAGCTTTGATTGTAAATTCAGTCTTGAGCTGTCGCGCGAAAGCTGTCCAAGGTTTCACATCGCAGCTTTCGTGGTTTATGATGTCTCACTGACCAAATCGTGTCGCTCTGAATCAGGCTTCACGTTATAGCAAACGTCATCGTTTTTCAATCCGCTCGATTCTCAAGAATTACAGTTCCTCAACCCGATAACATGAAGATATTAATGCTTTTTTCAATATACTAAAAATTGATAGTCTAATAATAAACCCATCACTGAAAATAAAATTAAATATTCATTTATGTGAGAAATACCAAACATTCAAACATCAAATATTTATCTAAATTATACAACAAAGCATACAATTTGAATACTTATCATTAATCTCCAATATTCAAGCGTGTATAAAATTGGTTATATTCGCAATAACTTTTTAAATCTAAATATTGAAATTCATGAAATTCTAAAAGTAATATGTCTGGAACGTCGTTTTATGAAGTTTCATGAGATCAGAAAACACATGTAATTCGGAAATTTCTTCGAAATTGAATTTCTGAGTATTTATACATATGTAAATAATAATGTACAGATGTATATTGGAGGAGTACCAAAGTCAATATTTTTTCTGTCAGTGAGCGTGAAATTCGTCCACAATTTAGCGAAAATTCTATGCAAATAATGTCAGACTCAGAAGCATATGCTGTATGCAAGTGCAATCGAGAGTCGAGAACGAGGAGAGGAAATAATTGATCTTCATTTTCCTCGCTACGTGCAAAGATGACAATCTCTCAACTTCGCTACTGAAAGTTTTAAAGACCGCGCTTTGTTTTCCCTTGTTTCTAAGGAATTATGGAATAGCTCAGGAAATACTGAACTGTGTTATACATGGTTGAGATTTTAGCGATTGCCACTTATTGCAGAAATTAGAAAACATATTTGCTACAAAGAATTCTGTCGGCCATATCGATTTCGTCGACTGTTTTTTCCTAAGAATTTCGTTAAGATTATGTTGAAATACGAAACACTACCAAATACTGGAAGATTTCAAATAATAATACAAACGTTCTGTAGAACAGAAATAACCCTGAATAATCCTCAAAAATTGTGAAAAAGTTTTTGGAAGAATTTTAGAAGTGTGTAAATTCAAAAAGAATTCGATGAGAAAATAAAACTTACGGAATTATGACTAATCTTTTTTTAATTTCCAAAAATTCTCAAAAACGTCTACAAATTATATGCAGACATCGAATTTATCCAAAATCTGATTTGAAAAACGCTCTCCATCAACACGTAACATCGAAAAAGAAAAGGGTCATATTTCAACCCACAAAACTTCCCTCGTATATCCTCTAACAGGGGTATCAAATCACAGTCAGAAAACTTGGCACATATTTTCTCCCTCACAAAAAGAAGGAAATGAGCGATAAGCAGACCAGAGTTGTATCAATCATTCAAAAATTACAAAAATTTCATCAATTTTTGTAATTTAGTACAACTGGATATGAATATCGAAACGTATACTTTAAGAGCGGGAAATAGCTCTCATGAAAATGATCGTTGGAAAACTGGGGTTTGTTGTGGGAAGCCAAAGGAAAGTAGAAAAAAACGTCCCGAGCTTGCACCGTACTCTCCAGAGCACGATACAATACGCATCTCGGAGATTGTTATGACTCGAGGCATAGAGAAACAGACAAGCTGCCCGTAGGAGCCATCATCGAATGACGTGCACCTACGTCAGGCAGGCACATGTTCCTGGTTATTTCCAGACTGGTTATTTTCATACGTGCTTCCGGTGCTTTGGGTTGATGAAGAATGTACCGAAAAAAGAACGCTGTGCTAAATGCGTTGTAGAATCGAACAGTCTTGAAGATCTACTAGTAATTGAAGATTCGATGAGATATGCGATAAGTTTGATTTTTTAGTTGGTGGTTGTTTGTGCATACTGGATGGTCAAATTTGGACTTAATTTGGACAAGATGTTTAATAGGTTCAATGAACAATTTGATGTTCATCGCTCAATACTATTCTTGTTCGTAGGACTGATACTTGCCTGACGTGATTTATATTGTACTACTTATAGCAGGCCGTTTGGCTGATTTGAGTCGCTAGATCAGGGGTTTTTCTACCGAATACCGTTTTTAATGAGGATTTAGAAGTTTTGGGAATTCAGGAATTCACAGGATTTATAGAATTTTTAGATTTGTTGAGGATTAAATTCAAATTTCGTAAGTTACTGAGATCATTTGATATTTAATGAAAATTTTTATAAGTCGGGTGGAATCAATGCCATTTTTGTGTATTAATCCTAGATTTTTTCTAGAAATTAATCAATCCAAAAGTAATCACATGTTTTGGAAAACGAATAATTGTGGAAATCCATGAACAATAATTTTTTGCTAATCATCAGCAATTTAAAAAACTTCACTGTATATCTGATGTCTACAAAGTATTCCGAAATGACTCGAAGTTCATGAAAATTTTCAAAAAAAATGACCCGGAAATGAATAAAAATTCGTAGTACTAAATACACGGAAAACCACAAAAATTATAACAATCATAGAAAGTTGTAAATAATTTTTGGAATATTCCGAAAAGTTTTCCGCATTTTTCATTTTTTCCATGACCTGGAATTGTTCTGGAACATGCCATAATCTATAATAAATCGCGATGAAAAAACACATTCATCCCACCCAACGTATTTCTCTAGCTGACCAATTCCGATAAAAGCTAATAAAATAGAGCTAGATTAGGGTTTGTAACTTGGAAAAATGCCTGGGCCGGCAACATGAAATTTCCTCAAGTGTTTGGCAGAGTTCGATATTGCTTTTTATTGAGATCTCTCCATAATCGTCTGTTTCGACAAAAGATACTGTCTTTATCCCAGCTATCTTCTGTTCTGGCAAGCGTTGAAGGCCGAAAGGACGAAAAACGTTATTATCCATTGAACCTTGAAGACACATCACTAAATCACCCTATCTTTATTTAATCGGAACAGTGTTTTCCCGGAATTCACGAAGTTCCATATAGTTCCAACTGAAAAGCATGTGTTTTTTTTCAATTAAAACTTTTCAATTTGATTTTAGTCAACGAAATTTGGGTAATTGGCTTTAATTCATAGATACTCAATTTCGAAAATCCTCAGAAACAGTAGAATTGAGCCTTAGCAAATTTCTAGATTTACTGCGGGTTGAACAAATTAGCAGTAATCAGAACAAAATATCTCGCCAAATGAGTTTCGAACATGTAGACCTTCGTGACTAACGACAATGACCCGATCACGTTAGGAGAGTTCTGCGTCAATAGCAACACCCCAAAAAAGATCATGTGAATTTATTACCCCTGCAGTTACGAGGAAAAATTAGAATAAGAGGTAGCTGTTATATATTTTACTTGACGGAAAGGAAATTTTTCGGGACGAGTTTACCTTGATTTTTACGATATACCAGAAATGGATGTATACAAGTATGAAAAACTTCATTCCAGTTCGAATTACATAATGAATTTCAATGACTAGGAGTTATGTCGTTGGCTATGAATTATTATTATTTTTGAAAGTGTGGGTCAGATTTTGTCACAAAAAGAATTTGACAGTTAGTACATTTGAACTTCTACGAGCTCCTCATCAAGATTTATTCGGAAATAAAAGATACAAATCGTAAATTTGCAATGCTGTACTGTGGGGAACTGAAGGCTCTGAATAAATAATGCATACACGTCGGAAGCGACGCTGTCTGACTATTGGGAGATTCTTCTACTTTATTAACGGAAATTTCTATCAATTTGAAAACATTCGAGAAATTCCAGCAATGTTTATTCCTCATCAATGTAAGAGCGTTTTTGATCATTTTCAAGAGATTAACGATATTGTTAATACTTTGACATATTGTACAAATTAATTTATTGCTAGGAATTCTGGAGAAGATTCTAACAATTCGAGATTTCGATTTTTCTCCCTTTTTTAAAGAAAGTTCCGAAAAAGTTACAATCATCGATGATAACTTTATTACATTTATCTAGATTTTGGATACATTTATTCATTTTCAACAAATTTTAAAGAATCTGTCAAAGTGTTCAATGTCTATTTGGGTAATTTTAGAAAATTTATAGAAAAATGTTCTTGTGAACTTGTCAATTCCAAACAATTCCCGCGGGTAGTTTCTTAATCCTATAGCGAGTTGAATAATTGATAAAGATTTTGAAATTTGAGCATAACTCTCGACAATTCCTCGAGAATTTCTTGAATTTTCGAAAATTTCCATGAATTCTCCAGAATCATGTAAAAATTTTTTTTCCTACTAATTATTATAATTATCCTGCAAATCTCATTCCAGTTTCGAAAAATAACCTCGGAAATAAAATTTTGAGATTAAATTGATTGATTCCAAAAAATTTTGAAGCACTTAGTTTTTTAATTTTTCATACGTTAGACTTCCAAAATTCTAATATTCAAAAATTTCAAATTATTATTTCGAGATTTTCGTAATTTTCACTTCTTTCAGCTTGTCTATTTTGGAATAAGAATTTCAGTATGAGGTGAGGTTAGGGGGGGGGGAGGGCACACCGAAAAATTCTACTAACATTCTAATTTTCCCCACACCACTGGTTGGACACCTCAATTGCTGATGATTGGACCCACCTGTTTAAACGGTCCACATCTAGAAAGTCGCATCTCGAAGAGAATAAAAAAAAAAAATTCTTATGGATCGCAAAAAAATGTCTGCATTTCTTGTGCGGGCACGGCTTTGCGCCGGTCGGCAGCATCGATAAAAAAGCGGTGGCACGCGTCGCAGTACTTACGAGCACCCACAATCAGTAGCGATAGTAACCAAGTAGCGACAACGTCGCTATCGTCGTTATTGTCATAAACATCCCCGGTGTTTCGCGAAATGCACAATTTTCCCATCGGTTCGTCATACGCGAACAATGGAGAAAACACGTTTACAACTCACTTTCCACGATTTTACGGTACTCTTGTGATCGAGAATGTGGTTGTTTCGAAACCAATAGTTCCGCGCGTTCTGTTTATGGGTCTTTGTTCTATTCGGATCACTAGTTCTTTCTTTGGAATGTGACACTGTCGTTTGAGTTTTTTAGTGACGCGCGACGTTTGAGGGTGTTTTGATATCCTAGATATTGTTTTTATTGTCGTATATTAGGGGGTAGTCAAAAGCTAAGATCAAATATCGTCGCATGTTTCATGCTTGCCACATGAAGAACATTGATTGAAGACACGTCTGATTTATTCAGTGGGATTATGATTCATTTCGTGGTGGTTGTTATACCGTAAACATCGGAGTAGGGAAAAATTTATCTTTAAGAATGTTTAAATGTGGTGAAGCTTCTAGATCTGTTTATGTTGATTTTTTAGACTTCAGAAAATGATGAATGTTCAGATCATGTAATCTGAAAGTTTTAGAATGCATAAAACGAAATGACTTAACAAATCCCAACTTTGAATATTGAGATAATATTTCTAACAATTAGACCATGTGATGTATAATCAAAAACTTTTTTTCTATGCAGTAGTGATAACGAGACAGGTCTAGAAACTTCAGCTTCAAAAAGTGGACAAGTGAGAAATTTCCATTATCAGTTGAAGAATATTTTATCAGTGATTTGTGCCACGAAAATCGTCTACTTACGTGTGTTTCACACGGAACGTAGCAACATTCGCTCGATGTGAAACAGGGTGCGACCATTACTCAAGATTCGAGTTTATGTACTCACGTTTTCAACGAATCACATGAGAAATCATTCAATCGAATATTCAACGCTGCTGCATTTGCTTCGAATTTCCCCAACTACCTGGAAACCACCAGGCATGTTTATTGCAACGATTACTACTTCGATTCAACAACTCGAATGAAAACTTGCCAACATGCTGGGGAGGTTCCTTTGTTTCTATATCCACAGAAAATCAAAGTACGGGGGAATTTTTTAACGATTATATGTTAGTGAATACTTTAAAGGGTGTATGTTGAGTTTGAGTGGAGTATATTCAAATAAAATAGATCATGAAAAGGCTGGATTTTGAAAAGCTTAAAAATTTTTCTGGAAAGTTGATAGATTTGCTCTATTTTGATTCCTTTGTCGTTGATGCAGTTAGTTACATTTTTGGAAACCAGAAGTTTTTAATCGTGGAAATGTAATTTTGAAAATTAGAGCGTTGATCGATTCCAAAAATGGAGATCGAAAAACTGACAGATTGAAGTTTGAGTACGAACATCGGAAAATATTTCTATTTTTCCGACTACGATGTTTTTATAAAAAAAAATCGACGAATTATCGAGGGATTTCGAAGTTTTTGAGCTTGAAAAATTTGAAGAGGACTAAGGTTTTTGAAAATCAATTGTTCATTGACAATTTGTTGCAAAATTACGTAAAACTCAATTGTCAGGAAGTTTTCGGCTAATTCATTGCAAACCATTCTATTACCTCCGAAATAAATAAATAAATAAATGAATTTCAATCTCTTAATTTATACGTTTATATCAAAACGACATTGTTTATAAAGTTGCCAAAAATGCAATTATAGAACAACTTCAGCGAAAACAGGATTCCCAATTTTTTCGTTCACCTTGTCTGGTCGTTATGACAGTCATAAATTATAGTTTCTTCAACTTTTTCATAAAAAATGAGCATAGTCATTTTTTCGTGCCAATTTCAGGAATTATGATGTTGTAGAATCATGTATGAACAATTAATACATGACTGTACAATAATTGAGTACCAAAAGAATCAGAGATAGAGTAGAAAAGTTCCAAGGTCACAATTATTTACGTATGTCTGGTAGGAATGGGCAATTACGCAACTGTCCTTTTCTCTCTCATCAGAGTAGTCGTTTGGTGAGAGGGAGAAACCAATAGTATCGCCCACTCGTGATGTTTGGGCAATCATGGAATGAGCTTATTTTTCTAATTTATTTGGTGATCATCATTTTCCATTATGATTGTACAATGATCAACAAATAATTAAATGATTGTTCCTTTTTATAAAAAAAAACATTGATGACAACGGAATTCAAACCCCTCCGAAAAAACATAAAAAATCACCTCCACTCAAATGCAACAATTCCACCCCCAAAAAACCATCCCTAAACCTTATTAAGCTCCTTAAAACCTATTTCGACACCTCAATTTCCGGCAGATACAAAAACAAAGAAATCTCCTCAAAAATGAATGGACCGAGAGCCAATGACTCCGGAGCCCGCACAGCCTGTTGCATTGGCCTGCCCGTTGGAGCAGCTTTTTTCACCATACGGGCTCTACGCAAAAACCCGAAGATGAATGACTCCGAGATAACGCGAAACCTGAAGACCCAATGCGCGATTCTGCATCTGTCGTTACGACGATTTCGGGCTTTTCGCTCGCTCAGTTTTTTCAACCCAGAGTGCAGATGCCTTGCGACTGCTTTTCGATACTTCGCCCGATAAAAACATAAATCCGAGTGCTAAGCCATGTGTACAACGTGAAAAGTTTTTTACATTTTGCACGGTACTTTACCTCGTTCGTGCTTATGTACCAAGTTTGGATCGTTTTAGAACTCACGGACAGGGTGGCAGTGGTGCTTTCGTAAAAGTAGTAGGGAATTGTGTTTGTGCTGGTATATTATTCTATAATATGCTCGACTTCATTGAGACGTTGACATAAAGATGGCCGCTGTAGCGGGCATCTATAACATTCCAGAAGACAGATATGGGAGACGCTCTGTTTTTGCTGGACTTTTAGCGTGAGTTTCATTCATTTTTTCACTTTGTACGTCACGAAGATATTTTGAATAATAATTTTCGAAAAAATGAGACTTTTACATCGCTTTGGGTGTGATAGAAACTGATTTTTCTTTTCTCGTGTTGAAAGAACGTCTTCTTCATATTCGCGGAAAAAGAGAATTCAACAAATCTTTTATTCTACTGGTGGAAGAAGCAGTATTGTTTTTTCATTAGTGAAAATTTGAAAATTACGTTTCAAGATGGTTTGATTGGATTTTGTGATTTGAAACTTGGAAATTCGGAATTTTCGTACTCGAAATGTGGAAGTATCCAAATCATGAAATGCCAGAATAACACAATTTGAAAATAAAATATTCGCGATGTTTCGAAAAAAAAAAAAAAAAAAAAAAGAAATTCGAAAATTTTCGAAAATACGAAATTTCTTTAAAATATCCAATTTTTAACTCAAAAATAAAAAAAAAAATCAAAAAACACCAAACTTCAACTTAAAAAA
>JAPYZK010001872.1:0-21234 GCA_030522785.1 Platygaster equestris | reverse complement strand
ATTGTATCATATATCTATACATATATTTAATGGCGACGTTCAATTGGGGTCATCCCCACCTATCTCATCAGCTATCCAGTGTATATTACAGATCAGTGCATTAACGGAACATACTGTACATATATCAGCATGACCTCAGCGATCCCCCACCCCCCTTATCAGCAGTTGTCACTCGTGTCAACTGACATTTCATTTGGTAACTTTAAATTTCGGCAAGTGGCAGCATTTTTTCCCCAAATACCCCCAAAGTGCAGTGTCAATCAGTGTCAATGACTTTATCATCATCGCTGGTGATCGCGACTATCGCGAGTGCCCCGTCGAGCCGTCGTCGGAAATCCTGCAAAACGCGCGTGGAAATGTTGCTCTGACCGGGCGTACCGTCAAATTTTCCAAGTTTTCCGAATCCCGCTTGCCCTGCCCTGAAAAATTTCCCACGAGTGACGAAATTCCGCGAATCGCGCGCACGCCAAGCATCGGTGTTTCACCCAGGGAGTGCGAATTTGGCGTATCAAAATGGCTACCCTTGGAAATATCGACTTGAATTCGCTAAAAGTGAGCTCAAATCCCACGTTATCCAAGCGCAATTACGATTTCCATTTTTCCCGTTCGTTCAATCGCGTTTGCTCGTTTCCCTGTGGGGAAAAATGTCTGTTTTTGTGACTTCAGTGGGGGGAAAAAAGAGTGGAATTGTGTGTTGTTTCGTTCGCGAGAACGAGGAAAATCGTTAATTGCAGTTGTAGTTATTTGGAAATGGAAAATGTCATCGGTTTGGATTTTATTGTTTTGTTGTCATGCGGATGTTGACGAATGACAGTTTGGGAAAATTTAGGGAACGTATTCAAATTCAGACGGTGGTTGATTTGAATCGTGTAGAGAATAAATTTTGCATTTTTTGGATTGAATTTGTTTTTTTTTCCGAATTCGTCATTTCCACTTTTTTTTTACGTGAAAGGATATTTTGTGACAAATTGGGATCGACAATTTGACGATTTGAAATTGACAATTTGACAATTTCAAGCTGCTCAGCTCAGCATTTGCAAATTTTAAACAACAACGTAAATAATTTGATGATTTGACAATTTTGAATTGATAATTTGACTATTTGGCTACTTCAAATAAGTAATTTGAAGATTTGACAGTTTTGAATGAAGAATATGACGATTTATGATTTCAAAAATTGGGAATTTTGTTCAAAACTTTTGAGTATAAACTCGTGAATTTAGGAATTTATAGTGTTGAGATTGAAAAAATTTTGGAATATTTTAGGTATTCAAATGGGAAAAATAATATCTCCAGTATTTTAAAATTGGAGTAAAAAAAATAGTAAATTTGGATTTGAAAATTTATTCTCTTATCAATTATAATTTTAGAGTCATAAAATTGATTGAAACTCAAGAAATGAAAGCTTTCAAATCCATCAATCCAAATTTGGAAATTCAAATAGTTTTTGATTTATATATTTCTGAATTTTTAATTGGAAAACTGAACATTTTTAAATTTAAACTCTATATCCCGAAAAAGAAAATGTATTTTAACTTGAAAAAAATTCAAGTTTGTTGAATTTTGAAAACGTATTTACAAATTTGAAATTGGAATGAAAAGACAAATTTTTTTAGATTTGAAAAAAATTCTTGAATACCTATTAACATAATAAATTATTCAAAATTTTGATTTTTTAAGTCTCTAATTTGATAAATTTTGATTTATTATTTTCAAAATTCATATAAAATCACTCAAATTTGGAAATTTTGAATAATTAATTTTCCAGATTTTGGAGTACAATTTTATAATTTTTTCATTTGTTGATTGTAAATTTTCATTTCACACAAATGGTAATTTTTTATTTCTTGTTCAAAAAGTTTAAATCAAATTTAAATCTCGGAACATTAATTACTTCAGATTTCAAAGTTTATAAATAATCAACTTTTTCAATACTTGAATTTTGCATATTTTGCTCACATATTAAATTAATTTGCCAAAAATTAGAGGGTGTTTTAACCCACATAACCACCTGATTATATAGAAAATAACAAACTTGAGACAATTTTATTGTCACCATTTTTTATCAGAAATTAATTATTCGTAAATTGCATCGAATGTAATCGTAAGTTACTCGTATAAAAAAATTTTGCTATCTTTATGTACAATATTTACAGTGCAAATATGTTTATTTTTGAATTTTTCCATTATTGCAATGGTTCAGTACGTTCAATATACTCGAAAAAATTATTTTTCGGGTTCAACGGAACTTGTCGGATAATCTGAAGCAAGTTTGACGTTTTTTAATCACTCGCATCTTCGGTTTCAAAACATCGAAGTTGGGACGCGATGATTCATTTCTCACGCGTCCTCAGTTATTTAGGAACACATGTGGTACAGTTAATTTCATCAAAACGAGACCCCGGTTTTATTTTAACTTCCTCTTTCTTATCTTTTCTTTCTTCTAAACGAGCAGTTTTCATTGTTCCGCAACAATTTTCATATAAGTTGATGTTGGTTGATGTGAACAATGAACAGGAGCGTAAAAGGAAAATTTTTTGCAGGGGGTTTTGACAAAAAATCGTAGAAAATAACATAGCTTTTATTAGGTTGATTATGAACGAATTTTTATTTATAAATAATTATCTGAAAATTACTTGAATTCGTGCAGTGAAAAATGCATGATCTTTTTCGAGAAAACGATGTAATAATTTACATAAGAAACATTTTTTAATGGAAAAAGTTATAAAATTGTACTCTGAAATCGGGAAAATTGATTATTTCAAACTTCAAAAGTTATTTCGTATACATTTTGAAAATAATGCACTATTTTTCAATGAGGAAACACTTGAATTTTTCAAACTTTTAAATTTTAGTCATTTGATGTAAGATTTTGGAACAAAAATGATAAAAATTGCAGTTTTTGGAAAATAAAAATTCGAATAGAATGAAAACACGTTTTAAAATCTAGAAAAATTGACAAAAATTCGTTTTTTTCAGCGATTGGGAAAATTTTGAGAATGAAAATTCGTAAACATTTACGATGCTAAGAGTTTCAATGTTGATCAATTTGAGATTTGATCATTTTGAAAGCTTCGACGAAGTTTGAAATTTTGAAAATGTGAACAGTTCAAATTTGAATTTACGTATTGAGAATTTCGCTAATTGCGATTCAGAAACTTGAAAATCTAAATATTTCGCACGAAAAGTTCGAAAGTTCGCAAACCTGGAATTTTCAGATTCAACAATTTTTATTGAAAAGTGACGGTTTGACACACTTGAAACATTTGGAGATGTGTAAACTTGAAAATCGAATTTGATCTCTTAAATTTTCGATCTAAAAATCCGCTAAATTTAGACACTTTGAAAATTAAGATCAGAATGTTTTATTTATCGAGAGATGCATTTATAAATATTAAAATTCGAATCATCAAATGTTAGGAATTCTAACGTTTTCAAATTTGAGAATCAGTAATAATTTCGAAATTCTTAAACTTCGAAATTTAAATATTCGAATTCATACATCAAGAAGTTTCGTAACTGCGATTCAGAAACTCGAAAATCCGAACATTTCGCATGAAAATTTCGAAAATTTACCCACCTGAAATGTTAAAATTTAACAATTATATTATGGAATTGAATAATTAGTTTCAGACATTCGAAACATTTGTAGGTTCGTGAATTCAAAAATTCAATTTTCAGTCGAAGAATCCGCAATATTTAGACATTTTGATCATTCAGATTATAAATTAACCCAAATGCTGTATGAAATCTGTAAATGTATCAGTCGTTTAAATTTTATATTTTTGTGGTCAATTTTAGTACTTCTAAACGAGTTGAATTTTTCTTTTTTCTCGCAAAATTTGACGCCCATGTTGCCCCTGGTTTAAATCCAGCACTGCGTAAAATCATACTTCGCGAGTGTCATATAAGTAGTTCCAAGATTTCATTATCTGGCGCATTTTATCTCCTCAGCTGTTTACAGATACATGGTCGTCGATGATAAAACTCGTAATTTTTCAACCGCGTTTATCAAATTAGCACGGAAAAATCTACTAGCTACTAAACAGAATTTAGGGAAATTCGAACATTTTACATTTTCTGCTTTTTTCGAACTTTTGGGGGAGAATTTCAGAAAATTTTCGAAGTTGCGGATTTTAGAAATTGGTAATAATTAACAGGGCCGTGAGTTAGAGATGGAAAATTTGATGTAATTTCGAGTTGAATTAGAGGATGTTGCAGTTTTTGGATTTTGAATTATTTATATGAGTTTTTTTGATCAATATATAAATCGAGTAAGATAAATCTGAAAAAATATTGAATGGATAATGTAATCGATTTTTCGACTATTGATGTATTTTAAACATTTACTACCCAAACTAAATAATTTTTGAAAATGGGATTCTGTGAAATCAGAAATGTGTAAAATTTCAAGACTGATAATTCGAGACTGAAATGTATACTTATTGAAGTAAAGAGAGAAAAAGTTTAAACTTGGAGAATTTGAGTCTAGAAAAAAAATGGTCGATATCATACCATTTTTTTCGCTTTTCCAGGATCCAGCTGGAATTTTTGAACTCATCGAAGTCGTTGGAAATGGAACATACGGGCAAGTTTACAAGGTAAATATAAAAAATGCGAAAAGAAAACTGATATAGACGAATGTTGAGAATTTTTACGATCTTTTTTTTCTTTACCTGCAGGGTCGTCACACAAAAACTGGCCAATTGGCAGCCATCAAAGTCATGGATGTCACGGAGGTAAAAGAAAAATGATGATCATTTTTTATTTAATTCAACATGCAAAAGTTTTAAAATTTTTCAAATTTTTCGAATTCTTGTAAAATTAAAACTCAGGTCAGAAAGTAATTCCAAACTATTGATTTTTTACTTCAGTTTATTAGAGTTCGCAATTTCGAAAATGTTCATCTAAGATTCTCCGAAAAACCGTAAATTTTTTTGATTCCAAATAAATCCGAAATTTGACCCGAATTCGAAAATTCAAACAATCGAATAAGTTTTTGATATATGTATTCTGAACGTGTTTTTCATGATACTTCGAAGAATTTAGGAATGTTTTAATTTTAGTCATGTCCGAAATTCCCAATTGAAAAAAAAAAACAAAAAAACAAACAAACAGACAATTTTTTAATTTTTTCTTCAAATATCAAAAAATTCTCAAATTAGACGGTCACTCGCAATTTCAGTTAATATCAAAATTGCAACGTTTAAAAATATGTTATACTTTTTGTTTGGAATACAAAGTAAAGGCAAATGCGAATTAAATAGTTCGATACTAAAAATATGTTGGTATTCTGAATTCAGCTATTTTTTCTAGGACGAAGAAGTCAGCTTTTTTTTCCAGGACGAGGAAGGGGGAGAACAACGGGGGAGTCACGTCCCCCAAGGGGGAAGCATTCCCCCCCCCCCCCCCCCCCCCCCCCTCCCGTAGCTAAATTTTATTTTTTCCTTGAGAATCCTCATATATCACGAAATTCTACACAATGGTCAAAATTCTTATCATTTACAGAATTCTGAAAACTTTTGAAATATTATTATTATTATTTATTATTTAAATATTTTATCATAATTATTCCAAAATAATTAAAATATTTGAAATACTCTTAACTTTGGAAATTCTTGAAATTCTTGAAACTTTCGAAATTTTCAGATATTTCACAACTATCTAAATTTTCAAAATTCTCGAAATTATCAAAATATTACGTATTTTCCGACATTTCTTCGAGATTTTTCGAAAAATACGTAAGTCTGGACATCCTACTTTTCAGGCATTCGATGAAAAATTATTCCGAAAAAAAAGTCATTTCGTTGTTGTTTGCAGTACTCGAACCACAGAAATATCGCAACATATTATGGCGCGTTCGTGAAAAAATCGCCTCCGGGAAAGGACGACCAATTATGGCTCGTGATGGAATACTGTGGCGCCGGCTCAGTCACCGACCTGGTGAAATCAACCAAAGGACAAAGTTTGAAGGAGGAGTGGATCGCGTACATTTCCCGGGAAATTTTGCGCGGCCTGAGTTATCTCCATAGCAACAAGGTCATCCACAGGGATATAAAGGGCCAAAACGTTCTGCTCACCGACAACGCCGAAGTCAAATTAGGTTCGTGATATTCATGCCCGAAATGTTGTTCAATCGTTGAATGCATTTTTTGGAAATTTCAAGTTGTAGGCTGTTCGAAAACAAGATTAGGAAACTAACAGATGACGCTTGTAACGGAGAAAAAATAAATGTACTGAGTCGCACATGGAAGAAGAAAAAGAAAATAGAAAGACAGGCGAAAAAGGTGTAGATGGTCACAAATCATTTAGGGTATTTAGACACCGGAGTGTGGAAGTATGTGTGCAGACGGAAATCAACGGTATTATGTATTAGAAGTCAAAACTCCAAGTCCCACTTTGTAGCCGAAAGGCAGAAGTTGTACTAATAATAGTATATTGTGCTACTAGTGGGAGAAAGAGGAGGAGTGGAATCTCCTCTTTCGACCAATAGTCGCACACAATATTTTATTCAACAACCGCGTTGACGTTTCGATACATGTAGAGTCGCTCGTCCGCCATCTTGTTTCATTATCCGTGAGTAAACGGTCGCTAAACTGAGCGTGAGTGAGTAAATAGCTATTGGTCGTTAAGATGGGCGAACGAGTTCATCACTCGCATGCCATACGTCAACAATAATCCATTATTTCGTCCACTCTCAGCAGGGCCACGAAGTTGCATATTTCTCGCGGGAGTTGAATAAATATATATAAGTTGTAGGCTGTAATTGTATGTAACAGGATTTTAGCCTGTAGTTACGTACATTTGGCTGTAACGTTTATTGTGGCTTGTTTTTGAAGTCGATTTCGGAGTCAGCGCCCAGCTGGACAGAACGATCGGCCGGAGAAACACTTTTATTGGCACACCCTATTGGATGGCCCCCGAAGTCATAGCCTGTGATGAAAATCCCGATGCCACTTACGATAACAGAAGCGATCTCTGGTCCCTTGGGATCACGGCTCTGGAAATGGCTGAATCTCAGCCTCCTCTTTGCGACTTGCATCCGATGAGAGTAGGTTTTTGGGTCCCTGATGAGACACGAGCAAGGATATAAGATTGCGTATTATTGCCTGGGATTAGAGTGGATTAGACTAGATTCTGCGAATTTTCGAAATTTGTGCGAATTCCTGAAATGAGAATTTCTCGAAATTTCTAGAATTGTGGAACATTGTTGAAGTTTTTGAAAATATTTGGAAATTTTAGTGATTTTCGAAATTCTCGAAAATTTCCGATATTGTTGAAAATTGTTGAAGTTTTTGGAGAATATGTAATTTTTGGAAATTGTGAGCATTTTTTTCGATTTATGGAATTTTAGAAAATTTTCGGAAGTCTTGAAAATAGTTGAAATTTTTTCAAATTTCCAAAATTTTTAAGAATTTTCCAAATTTTTAAAATTGTTGAAGTCTTGAAAATTTTTGTGAATTCTGCAATTTTTGTAAATTGTTGAAATTCTCCAAATTTTGTTGGATTTTTGGAAATATTCAAAATTTCTTAGAATTTTTGAAATTCTCCAAAATTTTCAATATTGTTGAAAATTGTTGAAGTTTTTGGAAATTATGTCATTTATGGAAATTGTTAGAATTTTTTTCAATACTGTAAAATTGCAGAAAATTTTCCAGTCTTGAAAATAGTTGAAATTTTTTCAAAATTTCAAAATTTCCAAAATTGTTGAAAATTGTTGAAGTCTTGAAAATTTTTGTAAATTATGTAATGTTTGTAAAATGTTGTAATTTTTTCAGTTTTGTCGAATTTTTCAAAATTTTTGACAGTTTTGAGAATAGTTAAAATTCTTCAAAATTTTCCGAATTGTTCAAAATTTTCATAATTTTTGTTATAGGTTTCAGGAATATTGAGAAATCATGTTGTTCTCAAAAACTTTTGAAATGTCTGAAAATATGCAGTATTTGCCTTATAAACTGCCAAAATCACGAGCGTGCAAAAATTGGGAAATACAAAGTTTCAAATTCTCAGTCTATAAGTTTCTGACATTTTTTATTCTGAATTTCGAGTTCATGACTTGTGATAAAAAATGAATATAAATGAATTTATAAAATAAATTTCCGAAATTCGAAAACTGAATTAAATAGAATGTCCTCGTGACAGGCGCTGTTTTTGATTCCGCGCAACCCTCCGCCGAGGCTAAAGTCGAAGAAATGGGCCAAAAAGTTTCACGGTTTCATTGAGACAGTGCTGGTTAAAGACTATCACCAGAGGCCTTACACGGAGCAACTCCTCAAGCATCCTTTCATTCGAGACCAGCCAACCGAGCGGCAAGTCAGAATACAGTTGAAGGACCACATCGATCGGTGCAAGAAACGCAAGCAAGAAAAAGGTAATTTCTCGTGTACAATGCGACACGACAATATTCAGAAAAAAGCAAACAAATATATAAGATGTATTAGATTCAAGATTATTATACATAATTAATTATTATATATAAGATATATTTTTTTATCCTCGCAAAAAACATTTTAATTGTTAATCAAAACAAAAACTGACTGGGAACATCGAAAAACGTGGATTTTTCTTTAAATATGTAAGATACTCCACTTATTCACTTTAGTTCTAGGAAATACTCGAGTTTTTATACCTAGTTTAAGAAATAGGCCAGTTTGATCTGAAATTGTAAAAAAATTGCGTGAGTGAAAAAAGTGCATTACTGCAGTTTAAAAAAAAGCTGTTTTAGAATAATTTGGAGGTTCGAAAACTCAGTCATTCAAATTTGAAAATTCTGTAAATCAAAATTTTTGAAGAGTTGGAGAAACAAAAATTTTTTTTTACAGAGAGAGACGACTATCGATACAGTGGAAGCGAGAACGAAGAAGATGAACCGGCTTTGGCTGGAGAACCTTCGTCGATTATACAAGCTCCGGGTGGTGACACTTTGCGCCGGAATTTCCAGCAGATCCAGGAAGGCCGAACTTTGACGCAGGAAATCATCCTCGGAGAAAACAACGCTGTTCCAGCTGCCAAGGACAAAGGCTCCGGGCGTGGTCAAAGGGAGATCGCGGAACCGGGACCACCTTCAAGACCGGCGATTCCGCATCGTCTCATTGGTAATTGAAGGGCGAATTGATCGAAATTTTGAATTCCGAGTTTTTGGATCTTCTGTGTCTAAACCCGAATAAATAAAAAAAGGTCAGACAATGATCAGAAAAACGTCAGTTTTATTGTATGTTTTTAATTGTCAGCTGACAAACTGAAAACTGATGTATATTGATGTTTTCGGTAACGCTAAACTAAGTCTGCTTGATATTTCCTCGTGACCTCGATCTAATGCTGTCCAAATTATATACACGTGACGTTCGATCGCGTATATTCTCGTTTTATATACTGTTATTATTACTTATATTTTTTTCCTCCAAATATTATAATATATTTTTGGCAGTTTTTGAAAATAGTTGTCGAATTTTTAACTCGCAAATTCGAATATTTGAAATGTAGAATCTTATGAGATCGAATTTTATTTTATTTTTCGGGTATGAATTCTGGCTTTTAACTTGTAGTTGTACCAGATCCACAGCCACCGTCTCGGCCACTGCCGCCGACGCCGCGCGACGATCCTCGCCAGGCCCACAAGGTTTCCACGCCGCCGAGCAACCACCAGGCCTCCGCGGGTGGAGGCGGAGTCGGCGGTTCCAGTTCCGCTGCCGCGGCCCCTCAACCCGCGCCCCAAAGGAACAGCCACGTCTTCAAGCCCATGGTACGACCTTTTCGGATCTCATCCTCATCTTATCTTTTTTTTGTGCTGCAACGTTCACGAACCTGCACAACTTTTCGACTTTGAACGTTTCATTGCGGTCGACACAATGCTGGATTTGTATGAATCGTCAATTTCGAAACTCCATAACAGGGGCGTACTCGGAGAAATTTTTATTTCATTTCGTTTCATTTATTCAATATACGGAATAAACCCATTATAAAGACGAAATGATCAAGTTTTGCGCTAAAAGTAATAAGAAAAAGAGAGACACCGCGAATACCATTAAACAATTTCAGTACAATCGAAAACTTTATTACTAGTTTTGAAAAATGGTGTACATTGTATTAGGTTGATTGATGAATAATTATCCAAAAATTCTAGTTCGGGATATTTTATGACACTTTCTAGGATTTATCAAAATTGATAAAAAATTGGAGAAGTTCGAGTTAATTTGCATTTAGTTTAATGTATTGATAAAGAAGTTGGGAACTGTGATTTTACAAACTTGAAAATTCATTAATTGAAACATTTTGCATAAAAGTTCGTGCGTGCGTAGCCTAAGGGGGGGGGGAGGGGGGAGGGGCTTGCCTTGTTTCAAATTTTGTTTGTAAATTGTTTTTGTGCCGAAATCGTCGATACAATAAATTAATTTTTCGAATCAAATTAATCAAGTTGATAATTCAATATTATTATTATAAATTATTTTTATTATTATTATATTGTTATAAACTAATACTTCAATTTAATTAATCAAATTAATAATTCAATAAATTATTAAAAGGGTTTATACCCGTGAATTGTTATTAAAAAGGTTTATACCCGTGTAAATAAATTATTACTATTATTATTATTATTATCATTAATATGATTTTTCGAAAAAAAAAAACGAAATTTTCTTTTGATTCACGTAAAATCCAGCACTGATTTGATTGCAAAATCTCTTTTCACGCCAACTGCCCAAAAAACGTACACTCTCGCACACATTTTCACAGTCGCACATAGATGTTGGAGCGTCTTTATTGCTATGGGCATGACACGTTCGAGGCGTAGGACTCTTTATTTCGAATTCGTTTGATCGTTTGTTTTCTTTTCATGTTCGCGTCGTTACCGTAGCTGCCGCCAAGGAGGCCGGAGGTAAGATTCGTTCAGTTTTTTTTCAGTTTGAATTTATTTATTTATTCGTTTTGTTTTCAATACACTGAAGACAAGAATTTTTATAGTTCGAATATGTATACATATATACATATATACATATATACTTTTTTCTTGTATAACAACTGTTCTTATTATGAAAGTTGATTGCAATTTTCATTTTTCGGATTTTTCCGGCGTTTTCCGAGTCAGGATATTTTGATTTTGAGGTTTTTATGTGATGGAACGCCTTTTTCCTCACTTGTGAGGAAAAATATAGTCCTCAAATTGTGCAGAAGGACCTTTTTAACGAATGTCTTTCAAACTTCACAATCGTGAAAAAAACTCCTTCGGTGCACATCGAGAAATATACTATTTGGCTCACTATCAAAAGTATAAACTTTTTATTTATTCTTTTATTCGGATCACATGTGTTTTCCTAAAATATTCCTCGAATATTGTTGTTGAGAGAGGAATAGTCGAAGATTCACCCACATGCACAGTTTATATTATCTTCAATGTTTAATTGCTTGGGCATGACGAATTACACGTTATCGCTTTGTTATTACTCGCTCTTTCGGCCGGAACTGAATATAACTTATGATTCGGTAATTGCGTGGACTAACATAATTGCGGTTTTATGAAATTGATAATAGAGCATTTTTAATCGATTCTAATCAACGAATGTTATTGCTATGGAATATGCTTTTGGAATGGTTGAGCATTAATTTTGATAACATGCTCGTTAAGGTTAATTCAAATGAGAATTTGTATTTAATCTGGAAAGTGGTGTGAAATTGTTCGATATTCATCGATATGTAGGAATGATGTCGAGAAATAACCGGTGTAATTGATGGAAAAAGCTTGTAATTATTCCACACCACTACCTAGAACGAGAGGGTGAAAAAGTCGAGTAAATTCCGTGACTAATCTGTTGATTGAAACAGCCCGAATGTTGAACTATTGAGTTGAAAGTTCAAAAGTCTGTGAGTGAGAAGAAAGTACTTTTATTCAACGCCCGCGAGGAATATGTAATTTTGGGGCCCTGCTGAAAATGGAAGAAATAATGAATTACCTGATTGTTGACGTAGAGCATGAGAGAAATGCCAACCCATGGGAGAAGTGAATCCAACCCGTGGGAGAAATGAGTACTTCTCCCAATGTCGGGGATATTGCGACTCAAAAATCACTTCAATGTTGTTCTCAAATTGTTGAATTGTCATTTTTATATTGTTTTCAAACAGCAATATAGCGATTTGCAAACAAAACAGAGTCAAATTTTGAACGTTGACGCCATCTTGTTTCCAGGGATAATGAAAACAAGATGGCGGGCGAGCGACTCGACGTATATATCGAAACGTGAAACTCCCCAACTCTAACCTCAAAATGACAAAACTGTATATTGCTGCAATGTTTTTGTTGTTGTTTACAAAAGTGTCGAATTAATCCCGATGAAAATCAAAGTGACGAAAGCGATGATTAGTTTTCAACTCCCAGAAGAACGTAGCAACGCTCTACGGACGATTGTTGTGTCAATCAATCAGGTAATCCGTTATTTCGTCCCCTCTCAGCGGGCCCCGAAATCACATATTCCTCGCGGTTGTTGAATAAAGTATTATGTACGACTATTGGTCGACGGAGAATATTCCACTCGCGTGTTACTGCACTCGCTACGCTCGTGCAGCAATTTCCTGCTCATGGAATCTTCTCCTTCTCCCACTAGTCGCACAGTATACTATTAACACGGTGTTCGGTTACTGGGGCTGTAAAACTATGTATGTGCGCGTGGGTGATAGGACTTGGACGTGCTGGCGGCTCAACTGAACGAGCTTGGTGTGTCGCAGGGCCCAGAGGCCCCGCCGAGGCCCAACCGCCAACAAAAGGCAACCTCGGCACCGTCGTCGGCCTCGAACCAGCAGCAGCCCGCGAGCAGTAACGAACAAAACAGCAAACTGCCGCCGCAGCCTTCCAATATCCTCGACCAAGTAAGACTAATCAGTAACCTCAGTTATTGTGACACCGCATGACTGTCTTCTATTCCACGCTTGCCTTCGCCTCACATTTCCCGTCTCTGTTACGTCTGCACTTACACTCCTCATTTCGTTGAATGTTCGTCGTTACGATTTGCATTAGCGTAAGGATGATGGCGAGCGGTGAGCGAAAAAACGGAGAAATTTGGTTCAACTTTGGATATTGCGCAGATGAGTTTATTTATTTCAATGAATCAACGGGTATAAACCCTTTCAGAGAATACAATATACAGACAGTTCGTTAGATGCAGACATTAATGCTTGTAACGTAGGTGTACCGTGAGCGAAATCAAAACAATGTTGATATGGACAGAATATGATAAAGTTCGGTATAACTCGCACAACATTCCAGACCGAGGAGAAAGAAAAAAAGACGTCCAAGGCGATGATCGTGACTAAACCATTGATTTCATTAACGAAGTAGCAATGTAAAGACGAGAGAAAAAAAAAACGAAAAAAATACGAGTATGATAGTGGCAGAGTCAAAAAGCGATTTCTAACCGAAAAAGACATTTGGCATACCACTTTTGAGGTTAGAGTTGAATACAAAATGAAATTGGGCAATGGTTGGACTGCCGAAAACGAGGGCACTCGACACTAAAAGTTTCGTTATAAAAGTCGTAGAGCTCCGTTTTGTTTATGTCGCTATGTAATTTGTTTATCGGAAAATCATTTGTCAACTAACAAGTTCATTTTATTTTTCTTACGAATCATTCGAAAGTTGACCTTTAATAACGTTCGGAAAATTCTTAATTTCAGCTCAATGACCAACTGAAAACATGTTCTTTTTACTACTAACATTTTGTTACTGGTTGACAAATTTTTATGTTTTATCTTTTCGAAAGTTGCTATGAGACCATTTTTTTATTGAAATACTTTCAAAAATGTAATTTTTTCGAGAATTATAAAAAAATGGTACGCCACATGGTGAAAAAGCGTGATTTTGATAAATAACTTCTCATTGAAAATCGCTCGCTTTTTCACCTTGGCATAGTATACTATTAATGCAATTGAATGATGATGATCATAATTCAGTTCAATAATAATTGCACAATTAAAATCTTAAGGTTGTTTGTTTGATTAGCAGGCCCTGGCGGTTGAAAGTGACAGCGACGATGACATCGAAGATGTCACCGGGAACAACGTGCGAAACGACGGAACTCTGCTCGCCAGCGATCCCCCGAAGCCTCTGTAAGTGACGTCGCTGAAAATCATCGTCGACTTCATTCCTTTCTAATATACTAATCTCGTTTCATCTTCCATTTAATTTCATCAAACTCTGGTCACTGGGGAAAACATTCATCACGCGCTTCATCGTAATGCTCTCTCTTCCTGCAGACCCGAATTTTCTCCTTACAGACCTTCGACGGATTCTTCATCTTCCTCCCACAACGCTCACAATTCTCATCACGAGGACAAACCAAAAGGTAAATTCTCACTCTTGAATGAAAGTCGATAGTATATATTTCTCGACGAGTGCAGAGTGGATTTTGCCACCGCGAGAACGGAAAAATACATTTAAAATACCAATTTTGAGGTTAGAGTGGCGAAAAAAATTTTTTCAGTATCTTTAGGGTTGCCATCTCTTCGGGTTTGAAGACTTCGGGTTTCGGTGTACGATCTTCGGGCTCAGGGTTTGAGCGAAAAATCTTCGAGTTGCACTGAATTTTGATATATTTTTTATATTTTTGCTGAAAATTGTCGTGTTTCAGCATGGAATACATGTGGTTCGAGCAGTGAAAAGTTTACTTAATACTTGAGGAATGAAACGAATGGATATTAATAAAAGGCTCGCGATTGTTAGAAAATCATCGATTGAAATTTTTCTTATTATTTTTCAAATGACGCTCATTTTCACCAGCAAAGAGTGGTCGAAAATTCCAGTATCGACTTGTATTCTATTATTTCTAACAATAAAGAAAGCAAATCTTGGTACAAACAACTTCAATAAAGTTATCATATTATCATCTTTGAATGGTAGTAAATTGAATTTAGTTGTAAATTCTCACAAGTTTTAATCCATTCCGAAATTCCAAAATCCGAGAATTTTTCAGGATCATAGAATTAATTGGAATTTTAAACTAGCTTTTAGCCATCGAAAAGTCTCAGAAATATAAATATTCCCAAAATTATGCTAATTTTTGACTATCTGCAACATTTTATTAAGTCTGTGCATTTTTTGAAAATTTTCAATTTTCCAAAATTACAATATTTGTTGAAATTTCGAAAATTTCAGAAAATTTCACTATGTCGGTAATTACAAAAATGTTCCAATTTTTTCGGATTTTCGCAAATAATTTAATGGATTTCAAAAACTGAAAAATTTTCTGATTTGACAGTTTCGAAAATGTTGTAAATTTTCATTGTATCAAACATTACAAAAATTACATGAATGCCAAAAATGTTTAAATTTCCAAAAATTCTTCTATTTTCATCATTCTTAAAATGTGATAATATTTGTCAATTTTCAGAAGTTACATATTTCCGAATTGTTATTCGTGAATGAATAAATTGTAATTTTGGTGATTTTGTCATTTTTGATCATTCTAAAAATGCTGATAATTCTGAAAATTTTTGAAATGAGAAACAATTTCGAAGGATTTGGAAACATCGAGTTGTTCTTACATTTATAGAATAGTGTTGTTTTCGAAAATCGTGAGAATGTCAAAAATGTAAATACATTGAAAAAGATTTCTATAGTTCTGGAAATTTTCTAAATTTCCATATTTTTCAAATTTTTCGATAATTCCAGTTCACGAAAATTCATAGAATTTCGAAAGGTTCGAAAATTCCGAGTAGCGATTGGAAATGTTGGTCATTTTGATGACTTGGACTTTGTTAACAGTTCCAAAAATCCAAAACCTCCAGGAATTTCGGGAACACTTTCCAACCCCCCCCCCCCCCCCCGACTTCTGGGGCCTTCGGGTGAACGTCGTACTTGAGGTGGCAACCCAAAGTATGTTAAACAAATCCGGTTAGCTCAAAATTTGTTGAATTCGAAATATGAGGGACTAGAATTGGTTATATCACCGAGTGAGTAATGATAATGTGGTCAATTATTGTCGATTTTCCAGTCAATGTTCAGATAATTGAATCCGAAGTTTTTAACTTCAAGTTTTTCACAAGACTTATTTATTTGTATTCTTCATAATATACTTCGACGAAATTTGTTTTCACACCTCATTTTTTCCCTTTAGACATTACTTAAATCCAACTTTTTCGCGCAGACGCCCTTTTACGATCGGCGCGCTCAAATGTCGATCTACTGTTCGAATCAAAATGTGAAATTCTCATTCGAAATGTCCAGGTGGCGCTCCGAACCGACCATTGCCCCCGACTCCCGACGAAGAGGAATCCGGAGATCGTACACTAGTCATGAAACGAGTGAGTACCCCCTACTCCCTGATTTCCGTACTGAATGATTCGTGGTCGATAATTGTGTAGATGTTAAAAACCACGTGACAATGCTGTGTTTTTTCTTGATATACACAAATCAGGATTTGGTAAGCTTCACAAGCCTTTGCGCCCGTCCTTTTTTCCCCAACGAGAAAAAGTGACCGCAAAGTTAGACAACACACGTTTTGCCTGCAACACCATGGAAAAAGTTTTTCATTTTCTTTTTTTTTTTCGTAAATCTTACTTTGGAGCTCATCGTCTCGAATCAAGCATCTTGTCGTACGGCATAAAAGCACACATATTGCATTGCGATAACGAAATTTGAATACAAAAGTACACCTCAAAAACGCGACGATGATATTGCTGTAACGCGATAACTAGCGCTCCAGAATCATCCATCGCACATATCATGGCACGCACCATTCGTTTCACGTTTTTTTTTCTTCCCGTGTGGTTTTTTTGTTCCTTCATTTATCATTGCGCGGTCGTAGAAACATAATCAGACGGACGATAGAAAAGCCGCGTCGAACGGGAATAGGCGCTCGGAGATCGACGAGCAGTTGCTGCTGAAGGAGTGGGACTTCACGCGTTTCTTCCAAGGCTTCAACGAGCGTCTCGACAAAATGAAGCAGGACAGCCAGAACAAACCTGAGCTCGAAACGTCCTTGAAACGCCAAGAGGTGAGGAAGAAGCAAGATTTCTACGCCCAACAGAAAAATCAATTGAAAGCCGCGCACCGCAGGCAAGAGTCGGATTCGAAACTCGGGAATTCGAGCGTTTTCGCGCGCGCTTTCAGGCGCGAGAATTCGGATTTTTATCCCTCGACGCGGCACTCGGCGTATCTTCAGAAAACCTCGGATTCGACGAGGTCGAGCATTTTCGCGAGCGGAAACCGCAGAGGCAGCGAAATCAGCGTTATGGGGATGATTGGTAAAAAGGGTGGGAACAGCGGTGAGCCGGTTCTCACGGATTTCGCGTTCGGGAGGGACGTGGCGTTGCAGAGGCCCCGGAGGGAGAAAACCGACGGCGACATCGTGTTCGGGAACAGGCAGCAGTTGGGTCGGGATAAAGGCGAGCACGAGGACGCGAGGCGACGTAGTTACCGGGCTTCGGAGGTTGCCACCGAGGTCGCGGCTGGGGAAGACGGGACCATTAAGTCCAATGCAAGCACCGCCGCCAGCGAGTACGGTCCTGTCATCAGCCAGGTCAGTTGCGAGAGCGATGGAATACGCGACCTGCCCTGCGTCGACATTTTTCTTTCATTTTTAGACGTTTTTCGGATTTTTGGATGAGGTTTTGTGGAGGGATTGGGAGAGAGAGTTGGGTCATTCAGGGGTCAAGTAGGTGCTTTTGACCCTGGGTTCGCGATGATTATTGGTGATGAGGCGTGTTTGTGAGTTGTATTAGTTGATTTGTGTTTGTTTGTTTATTTCGACGGCGATTCGACTCTGAGTGCGGAGTTATTGTGGAGGCTGGAATAAGCGTCACTGTTGATAATGGATCATTGGCGGTTTTGTATTCTGCATGATACGATGGTGCGCGGAAAAATTTCAGGTAGAGCCAAAACGGTGAAAAAGAAAGCTCAGGTGAAAATGAGACTTTTACTGGTCTCAGCATTATTTTCGGGTGTGATACTTGCTTTAGAAAAACGCGTATTATTTGAATAATTATTGAGCATTAGAATTCCTCGGGTTCGGTCACTTCTATTAGTACACTCGCACGGCATTTAGTCATCACGTTTATATTTTCTGTTTTTCAACTATTAATATTCAACTATCGTTATTTAACTATGAAATTTAGATATCGTTATTCAACCGTTCATTACTATTGAATTATTTCGGATAAAAAAAATGTCGATAAAAGGGTTAGACATCCGCTTTACAAAACGCAAATAAAATTGGGTAAGTTCGTAGCAAAAAACGACTACTTCAGGTTAGGTTCGTTTCTTTAGAAAAAGCGCACGAGCTTGTGGAATTATTATTTGTAAAATAATTTCTGTCTTCCAAAATCATCGGGTTTTTTACCTTCGAAACCCAAAAATTTGCATGGGTCTCCTTGCATTTTCCGCGCAGCTCGGGAGTAACCGATACGATAGCACTTCTGCGATGTATTATCGTATAATAATTGTTAATTAAGTTATTACGGACAAAATTTGTTTGTTAATCAAGTTATTGCGGATTGAGTTTGTTGTTACTGATCTATTATCAATAATGACGTGTATTCTGGTCTCGTTAATGACCCTACAATAATTGTAAGGGTCGAATCGTCGACGAAATGAATAAATACAAATTTTCTGGGAAAACGAAAAAATAGACCCTATTTATCACTGATATTCTTGGGTTTCTTTTGGGTTTGGGTGTTTTTTAAGTTAAAGGGCAGATTTCGATTTGTCAGTTTGATCATTTTTGTAAATTGAAATGGTAACATTGATGATCTCAAGCTCAGAAATCAGAAAGTTACAGAATTTGAGGTTTTTTGGAGTAAATAAATATTGGATACTTATATTATAATAGGTAAGAAGTGTATGAAAATGTGATTTTTTTAGTATCTGAGAATTTTGAAAAGTCGAAGGTTTATATTGTGCATTTAAAAATCGAGTTATAAAAATCACAAAATTTTGAACGTATTCTGTCTGGAAAATAAGAAATTCGTAAATTCAGTTCTGTAAATTTTACAATTCTCATGACAGAAAAATTTTCGAGGCGGTTTTTCTCAAAAAATGTTAAAAATATCTAAAAAATTCAGATGTTTTGAATCATACTTTCTAGTTTTAAAAGTACGAATTTATAGTTTTTTTCATCTTCAAATACTTTTTTATATGGTTATCGAGATTTTTAACATAAAATTACGCACTTTTAAAACCTTTTAAAAAGCATGGTTATTTCTTAGAAAACGACGATTTAGCGGATCTTCTGTCAGGTCTAATAAAACTAAAAAATTTAGCTTTTAAAACTTGAAAAATTTTTTAAATTTCGTTTTTGGGAATCTGTTAGACGCCTGAATGAGGGGTAGTTGTACCTCAATTTCTCTCAATTTTCTCTCTTAATCTCTGCATCAAAACATTCCTAGTGGAATTTCGTTGAAATACCTCTTCATCTCATAGAATCAACTTTTTTAATATAGAATTTATGCTCGACCAAAACGAAGTACATAGAATTTTAGTACCGAGCCTCTCCCCTCTATCTTCTAGTTACTTTTCTCTTTTCGAGTAGTTGTAAAATCGCTAATGCTATTTTTGTAGCATTTGTAGCGTCTCTCGTCAAATAATTTCAGCGCAGGGGGAGAGGATTTTGCGAATTTTCCGACGGATTTTGTTTTTTCAGTGTCCAACAATCTTGGAATCATAAAAAAGTAAATTGAAACGATGAGATTCAGTCATAAATAATTTAATTTAAATTCAATAATATTTTAATGGAAATTAAATTACGGAGAATTTAAATATTTTTAATTTCTGTAATCGAAACATTTCAAATTTCGAACACTTTCTTAATCTTCAAATATCATAATTATAAAAACTTTGAATTCTTCCAGTTTTCCATAAATTTGTTAATTCCCAAAATTTACAAAATTTTATACTTTTGGACTCTAGTAAATTTTTAAGTCAAATATTTTTTCAATTCCCAAAACTCTACAGGATTCGTTGGACACTTCATTTTTTCCCCATTTCTTTCCGAATCCTCATTTTTTTCTTCACATCCTTCATTACTCGAAAAAAAAAATCCACGCGCAGGAAGGGTAGAAAATCGCGTTACGACAGCGATACCTACTTTTTTAAAAAGCCAACGAAGGACTAACAGCATGGAATTTCGTGGGTGACTCCGCGACGAAAAAAAATCACGTGAAGATGCACGTAATGCCGCTGCTATCATCGTCGTGACGAAACGTCAGAGGATGTATGAAAAATGACGAGTGACTAATGCTAAATTTTCCTTCCATTTTTTTTTTCGCGTTTTTCTCCATTTATTACGATTACTCATTTTTTCATTCGCATTTTTTCACCCTCAATCCATCGCCTCATGCGGATTCTCATTGATTTGGGTCTTACACGGGATGTTTTTGTTTTTGTTTTTTCGTCGTGAGGAAGATTCTGAATGAAATTCGGGTGACCAGATAGACTGTTTGAATAGGAAATATCTTTTTTCGACCTTCTTGTCTTAGTGTCCTATATTATTTTCAGAATTGTCAAAATTGTACTGTTTTTAGGACTTTGAATGTTAGAATATGCAGATTGTTCAGTTTTTAAATTTTGGAATATTGAATTTTTGAATTTGGAAAATTTTCTGTATGCTTGTCTCTGTTCCACTTATCGAAAGTGATATATTTGTGTCTCTTTTTAAATTCGGAATTGATGGACAGTCTAGTATTAATTCGAATTCAGGTGAAAAAATTTAGCGTTCGAAAATTTTGCAGATTTTGTATTTTTGAAATTTTCGATTATAACTTTGATATGATCAATCCAAAAATTCGGAAAAATGGAATATCAGAACTTTTGGAATGTCACGATTTTTGTTAATCATCTTTTAATCTGGAGAAGAAAATTCAGAATTTAGAAATTTTAGACATTCTTACATTTACGAATTTTTGGATTTGATTCTTCAGTTTAAATGGAAAACCATGAAAAACTACACTATTTAAAATACGGGAAAATGAACTCTCTTTTTCATTTTTTTTTAACTCTTTTTCGGAATACTTTTCAATTTTCACGCTTTTTATTACTTTTTCTATTTTTCACAATTTTAGATCCAACTGTCCTTTTTTTAGACGAGTTTATGTGGCCACCCGAATATAATGCGGAAAAAGTGAAAATCCTGCATCGGCGTGTGTCAAACGGAAACATACATTTCGTCGTTTTTCTTCTTTTATGTTTTTCGAATGACACGAAATGCTTTTTTTCATGTCGCTGATACTTGATGACTACAAGGAAGCGTTTCCAAA
>JAPYZK010001871.1:0-19440 GCA_030522785.1 Platygaster equestris | reverse complement strand
AACTATTATTTAAACAATTTGCCTTCGTTTGTCAAGTTTCGCGACCAGCCGGGGCTCATTTTTAGCGAGTACACTTGTCCCTGGTCACTTTTTTACCACAGGAAAACATCGATATATGTGGAATTTACGACTCCAAGGTACTCACTTTTCAACCAATTTTTTATAATTATTTATAAAAAAAAACGCCCCAATTTTGCAATTCCGCGCATCAGGACGTCCTCCTCTTTCCAAAACACCCTTTTTTGCAATTTTTTTTTTTTTTTTTGACCCATTTTGGGCTGAGGCAGCTATTCTAGACATTTACCGTTATCAGTACTCGTCATCATACATCATATACGTTAATTACTCACCAAGAATATCACTCTATATGTTCCTGCAATTTGAAGATGAATCTCTAAACCATTCTAAACTAGTCCACTTTGTTCGTAAATTATATAGTTACAACTGGTATTGAACAGTATGTACCAGCAGTGACCAGCAGTACTAGTAATTGCCGTAATTTCTCAATTGCTAGATATGTACTGGTATGTACGATGCGACTGATTGACTGATTGCTATCTAATACAATCTAATATTATAACATGATAATGATACTAATGATGAACACTGATGACAGCTAGCTGCAGCTGCATCTGTAATATCTGTATACAGCTGCGTATAGCAATTATAGCATATGTATATACAGCTGATTTCTAGGCGGCCGCGGGCCAATGAGCGGTGGGAGGTGGTGGGGAAAAGTCACTGTGACAGAATCATATGCATTGCCGCGTATTCTAATTAGACGTTTAAACGTTTAAACGTTGCGAGCACTGCTCGCCGAGCAGTTGCAACAAGTTGCAAGCAGTTGCTAGACGTAAACAAACACAAACAAACGCGTCAAACATACTATACAAATTACAAAAACGTAAATATCAACGCTTCCATGAAAGAATCTTGATTTTTCACTGGCAAATATTTCAATAATCTTAATTTTGAATAATCTTCAATTATAATATCAGTGTCTACGTTTTTGAGAATTTCATAATAAGAGCAGAGTGTAACAATGGTAAGTTGTACATAAAACTTTACCATCGACTTTTTGTCTGTATTTTGTGTTGAGAATTAAAATATTACATGCTTTTTCAGGCTCGAAATGCAGAGAAAGCCATGTAAGTACAAAAAGAAGTTATTTGAAGAATCTTGCATCGCAATTTGTGGGTTATGATGGTTCGCGATTCTTCTTCTTCGTCTTCTTCTTCTTCTTCTTCTTCTTCAGTTGAGGAAGTAAAGAAGTCGGACGTTTAAATTGAAAATCTGGAGTAACGTCCACTCGATGGATTGTTGTATTCAGAGTGTAATTAATGTTTTAAAAAATCCACAGGACCACGCTTGCTCGCTGGAGAGCAGCTCAAAATCTTGACGGCACAAAAAAAGAGCAGGAACGAAGACCGTACTTAGCTTCGGAATGTAAAGACTTGAAAAAAGCGGAAAAATGGAGGCTCCAAATAATCCGAGAAGTTGCGAAAAAAGTATCTCAAATCCAGAATGCTGGTTTGGGGGAGTTTCGCATTAGGGACCTCAACGATGAAATAAATAAACTTCTGAGAGAGAAACGACATTGGGAAGCACAAATTCGAGAACTCGGCGGACCAAATTACACCAGGTCTGCGCCACGAATGTTGGACAACGAAGGGCGGGAGGTATACAATTTTTACAAATTTCTCGCAACTCCAATGGAATTGCAATGTGATGTTATTATATTAAAGACTGTCAACTTGGAGTCCGTCGAGTCTGAAATGAGAAAAAAGAGTCGAGCGGTCTGAAAATTGGGCAATTGCATAATTTATATGTTGTGTGATTGTGTAGGAGGTGGTTCGGATATTTATTTTGTGCAGTCATAGGTTATAAAGTGTATGTATAATTGTTGATGAGGAGGAGAGGTTGTGAATGAATGAAAGGAAATATAAAAATGTGCAGGTCCCAGGGAATAGAGGTTACAAGTATTTCGGGGCAGCCAAGGAGTTGCCCGGCGTGCGAGATTTGTTTGAACAAGAGCCTCCGCTGCCGCCGAGAAAGACACGAGCGGAATTGATGAAAGACATCGACGCGGATTATTACGGCTACAGAGACGACGATGACGGAATCCTACTTCCCCTGGAACAAAAAGCCGAACAAGAAGCGAGAGAAAAAGCTGTCCAAGAATGGAAGTCAAGTAGGGGAAAAGTTGGGGAGAAGGAGGAGGAGGAGGAGAAAAATAAAGAGCAGGCAGAAGCGATGCAAGTGGAAACAACTCAAAAAACTATACCATCCCAAATAGACATACAGCAGGCTTTGTTGGAGCGGAAAAAAATGCAACTCCTGGAAAAATATGTATTGTGAATTATGGCTTTATCATTTGTAAGTTTATTCAATAATATTGGAATACAATTTTTTATAAAACACCACAGATACAGTTGCATCATTTCAACTTGACGAAATAACACTGATTGTTTAAATTATACACGTTTTTGTGCAATAAACGATTGAATTTTTTTTCATCAATTCGTACTTAAAATATTGTGCTCCAATGAAAACACGAGATGTAGCTATTCATTTCTTTCTCTTGACATTGATTTTTCGATTGATTTTTCATGTGCAGGGGCATAGATCGTTAATTGCTTCTTTTATTTCTGATTTGATTTAATTTTTCATTTAGAATGACGAGCAGAGCAAGTCATTCAAATAAAGATTAAGTCATTTTCAAAGGCTTGAATTTAATAATTTCTAGATGAGACTGACAAAAAATTAAAAAAAACGAAACGTTTTTTAATTTTGCACAATAAAATTTTGACTCTCGAAAATTATTATTATTATTATTATTATCATTATTATTATTATGAAACTTCACAAACGTCTTTGAAAAAAACTATCAGAAATTGGTTACTCGTCAAATACCACCAAAGAAATAATTATTTTCGTTTGTTTTTGTTTCATTGTTTCTTTCAGAAAACTTGGGTGGTTATGTGAGAGAATGTTTTCCATATACGCGCCTAGGTCCACAAATTGATCAACGACATTCAATATAATCAATATGAAATGTTATAGATGAAATGAAAGTATTTGCTAATACGTGCGTGAGTATATAAAAAAAAAAAACTGTTTGTTTCATACAATCCGTTAATTAATTATCTTTATAATGGCGTGATGTAAGTGACGTATGTGGCATGTAATACGTCCTGCCTGCTGGAAGTTGTATCTACCGATTTCCAAATTCTCTGTATTATAAACTTGTCGAATCGCCCATTTTAATATTCACTTGGTACTCGCTTGAGGTCCGCAACTCTCGACATTCGCAATTCTCGTCTCGGAATTTTTGCAATTTTTTTGCGCAGTCACAGTTACAAACGTGAATAAACCTGGAATCTGCAATACAATTATTATTTTTGGATCTTCACTTACACAATAGAATAATTCAACATCAACATCGAATAAAGAATTAAGCAGCAATACAGAGTTATAATATGATAAAAACCATTTTCCCCTAAAAATTCGATGCAAGTTGATGCACAAAATGTTCTTTTTTTTTGGTTTTTTTTTTTTTATTTTTTTTTTTTTTTTTTTTTTTTTTTTTTTTTTTTTTTTTTTTCAGTGGAAAAATCCAAAATTGGTCAAGTTTTCTGCCTCCGTAAATTCAGAATTTATTTAACATTTTTCGAGGTTACTGATGAGTTTACGTAACATTTTACTCAATTTGTATCAATTATTACTAGGAAGTGTAAAAATTTTCAACTTTTCTAGTTGTCTTTAACTCATCATATTCATCAGTTTTAGAATCTCGAGTTTTAAACGTACGTGTTTGGCGAAAATTTGAATTTTGGAACTTGTTTATTAGGTATATTTTATTGCAGACATTTCAATGTCTGAATTCTAGATGATTCGATTTATTGATTCCTTTACAGTTATTTGCGTCAGGTTATTTGTTTGTTTGTTTTGCTTTTGTCGAAAATCGCAAAAAAAGCATGGAAAAAGCCAATTGTGCAGTGTTTCTCGCAGTTTTTCGAAACTCGTTATAGACTCTATCCTTACCATTAACCTTTGTTATAAGTTAAGTAATTATTGATTTTTCAATCAAACATTACAAAGAACATGTCAAAATTACAAAATCTAACGCCGCATTTTACAATATATTATAATATTACGTACCATGTACATGTTATTACATGGAGGAGAAGCAGGTATTGGTGCAGGATTTTCGGCGCGCGACAAAAGTATTTACCAATAAATAATTTATGCCAACACTACGTTTTCCCATAGCTACACACTAGTATTTCGAGCTATTGAATAATTATTACAAATTTCAACAAATTGCCGTCCCTGTGGTGGCGGATTTCCGAAAACTTGAACAACACGTAGGATTATAATCATACATCACACGTTTTGTGGTCATTTTAAACAACTGTTTCAACTAATGAATGAGTCCCTTTATTATACACGAACAAGTGTTGGCTAATTAAAAAACAACAAAAAAAACCTTGTGAAGATTAGTAGGAAATCCCAGAGTTTAAGAATTAAATCGAGTTGGAAAGTTGGAAAAAAAAACAAACAAACAAATAACAAAACAAAGTATGTAAGACGAAAAAAACTCGAGATGAAAATGTGCCGACTTGTACGTGCACTCGAAAGTGTAAAATGTGTGTAATTATATGAAAATTATGAAAAATGGAATTTAAATATTTGAGGATCCAAAGAATGCGATAAAAAATGTTGTAATTTTCTAATTTCAGTATGTATGTGAAACTTGTAAACTCGAATTTTGGAGAATGCAGAAAACTTGAAGAATAGCTAGCTTGAAAAAAGTTGTAAAAATGCAGTCATTGTAACAATAATTTTCGAAAATCCACCAAGATTTCAGGTGAAAGAAAAGCGTGCGCGAAGTCATCGATCAAGTCATGAGGATTATAATAATAGTATGTTTCTCTTGTTGTTATTATTATTATTATTGTTATTATTATTATTGTGGATGCCAAACATGGACCATAAATGGACACTAGCTGCGTTCGTAGAAAAGTCGCTATATAAAAAATGTCTAGTTAAAAATTCTTGAACAAACTTGCAGGGGCTATAATTTGTTCTGTTGTTTATAATATCATGAAATTCAGTAAATTCACTCATTGTCAGCTTCGCATGCGATCGCAAACTCGTATCATCTTGATCATTAAATTATGCTATTGATGATAATAATTTATTACGTCCGTAGCTGATGCTACCATAATTTTTTCCATACTTTCATGACGTGTAACATCGCGTTATTATGTTCGGCTACATTTTCAATTGTACATAATTTACAAATGCAGGCGTTGTCATTCTCGTCAACGCAGTGCACATATTATTCGCAATCAGAATGTCCAGTTACATATGTTTTACAAGTCTGTGATTTGGCCATTATTTCTCCATCTGCACGAGTTTTCAGGAGCCTGTACCGCCCGCTTAGTTATTTACCATGATATCGGATCGAAATAATGCAACTTTTTCAAACGCCATTTTATTTTCTGTCCGAAAAATTCTCCAATGTCTTCTTTTTTTGTTTTCTTAATAAATTCCCGACGGATTTGAACAAATGTTGAAAATCTAAATATTTGTAAACAAGTATTTCCTGCACATTTACAACTCTATTTTTGCAAGTGTTATAATATATATTATTCGTTTCTGATAATTTGAAAAATAAATAGATTTTTCACGATTTCTTATCATGTCTCAACCATAATAATAATATGTTTTCGACAACCATACTTAATATTTGCCGTTTAAAAATGTTGTTGATTTTCAACAACGACATATAAATAATATATTCCTCATAATAAGCCAATACCAGCTTCTCATGTTTTTACATATAAAAATCCACGCGCAAATTCGTAAGAATGTAAAGATGAGAGCTAGCACGCACCAAGAGAATACAAGTTTTGTTGAATCGACGAAACATTCGATGAAATCTACAAAAGGTTTTATTGATTCGCAAAAAATAATTAGAATAATTATTTTATATATAATTAATTATAATAATGATATATATTATATTGTAATAACCGGGCAAACGCTATATGATGATCATGAGAGGCGCGCATTACGCGCGACGCGAGTAGCTGAACGATTATTATTATTATATCAAATAGTACACATGAATAATTATTATGTATGTCATCAGTCATCCGTGCTTTCACTTTGGTATTCTCAAAGTAGCTCTTGTCAAATTATACATAATATATTATTATATTTCCTTCGTATAATTATATCTAGGTATAGCATCACCATCGACTACAAGGTGTTTTTTAAAAAATAATTATACAATAATATAATTTAGCTACGCTCTGATGCGGCTGTGCCGCGTCGTACATAATTAATACATATGTATTATATTATTATATTATGTTATATTCCTCCTGTAGCGAGGAACATTTTATATTATCTCTGTAGACCTCGTGAGATCAGTACACAATATCAATGCTAAAATCACATCTGCATTTACCAGGTGCATAATGCAAATTTATTGTGCGTCATTGAATTGAAAAGCTACTCGAGAAACTTGACTCGCGTTAACAATCCTCGTTGCTCCTCCTCGCCACATCATAATTTTATTATACACATATATCTATATATATAACGTATAATGTAGCTTCACATAATATTATACATATAGCTGCTGCTTCATTAATTATTGTACTTGTGGTTGTTGTAAAATTACTCTACTCTTCCATCGTCGTTTTCCGCATTCGATCGAATTAAACGCCAGCAGCAGTCCGCGTGGCGAGTGTGTAAAAAACTGTCAATTAACTCGGCGGCCTACTCAATAATATCATTATTATTATTATTATTATTATTATTATTATTATTATTATTATTATTATTATTATTTCGTCGAGTCGAGAAGACACAATAATTATTGATTTCGTCTGACAAAATCATGTGTTGTTATTGGTACGACTTGACTTTCTCTCGTCCGAGCAGTGCATTTTATTATATCACTCGTCTCTTGCTCCTCCACTGCAACTCGAAATTTTTCGAGCTGATATGCGAATGAGAGATATTAATATTATTAATATTATTATTATTACTATAATAGCGGGATTAAAGGCACAAAGTAAGAAATCAATCCAAGTTGAACAACTCTTATTAGCCTTATTAGAGGCACAAAATGTCATGTCAGAGTTGCATCTAGACGACTTGATGGCAATTGAATATGCATATTTGATATATTATTATTTAACATCGGCTTCTTCAATGGTTTCACCTTGTTTGAAGGTTTGAAGGCCGTCATTACGGCGTATATATTAAAGTGCGATATCATCGCGATGAGGCAAATTAATGTGTATCGTGTATTAGTCGTGTACGTCGCTTAATTTATAAGTGGAAACGATTCGAGACGACGACGTTGTTGGTGAATCAATGCATTTCAAAAATTGCGCTCGCGTATTTCCAACCGAATTGCATGGTTGGAAAAAGTGCAAAAAATCCTAGTTGATATGATCAAGTTGAAATGGTCGACACGACTTGGACTCGGCGGCGCCGAGTCGCCTGCATGCAGTAGGTGTACGAGAGCCTGCATGCAGTTGATATTATTATACGACGAGGCTAATTCAAAAGTCGATCATCATCCATCCTCTCTTTGCCAGAAGGATTAATATTCTTGACTTGTTGTTTTCGTCGTTGATTTCAACAATTGGCGATTCAGCTGCGGGCAGCAGCTGCCATCAGATTATTATTCAGGGCTGTAATAGAGCGTGCCAGCGCTGCACTTGGGTGGGCTTTTGCGAGGAACGCATCTCGTTCCAGTGCTGCAGTTGCTCGGTCCCAGAGTTGTTGAGGCCCAGGCAGAGCCAGCCCAGCATTTCCCGGCTTTTCTTGCCCATCGCGCTTCTTCTGCGGTGGTAGACGGACAGAAAGAGGCTCACGTCTCCCAGTTGGAACAACGCTACCTGTTTTTCGACAATTGAAAAGTATTATTATACTAACATGATCGTGCGCGTTGCAGTATGCACATAATAACATTATAATCATACAAACCTGGAATATGAACGTTTCTTTGTAAAGAGGGTTGGGCTGAGCGCGTCTGAGGCTAGTTTTCGATCGACCCATCTCGTGGCCGTTGCTGTCGACCAGAGCCAACTTGACGTACGTGTCGGGGGGTTTGGCGTCGCTGCCCCCGCCACCCCGGAAGTGGGATCCTTTTATGATCTCCACCGAGAGCCGGCCGGTCGTTCCGTTGTACGCCAAGCCTAGGAGCATCTCGGCGACGCTGCCGCCTTTCATGCTGCTCCCGTACGGGGGCGTCGTCGCCGACATGGCGTACGATTGCACGGATTGCTGGGAGCCCGTGGAATCGCTGCGCGTCAGGCTGTTGCTCGTCCCCGCCCATCCATCTTGCTGCAGCGTCATTATCGTCATAACATTATCATAACTCCCAAGCAACGAATTATTATTATTACTTAGCTGCTGGATAAATTGTTACGTATATAGATTATTATGTACCAATGATGGTGATGATGATGATGATGGCGGAGGCTGCAAGGGAAGCAGCAAAGTCGTCTCGAGCTGGAGACTGAGCTGATGAAAGGAAACGCGAGATTCTCCGAGAAGCCTTTCGCGGCGCATCCTCCCGCTCCACATGTAGACCCTCAAACGAATCCCCATCGCGTTCACGTCCTCGGGATTCACCCGGGGAAAGAGAAAACTCTCCATGTACTGGGGCGAGCTCCCTTGGCGCACTCTCGTCTTGCGCCTTTGTTTTTTCGATGGCAGCAAAACTAACCGAACCTGGCTGCCTCCCGTTCCGCTCGGGTAGTTGCGGCCTTGCAGTACTTGCACCTAATATCAATTATATCATACATTCTTCCAAAATTCATTCATCGACCATTAAATTCTTCAAAATATTACGAATAATATGTAATGAACATTTCTGCAACACGAACCGTCATTTCACGCATCGGAGCGTCGTACAGGAAGGCAACTTCCAAGCAGCCGACTTGTTCATTCGCTGCAAGTATACACGACGAGGATGAACAAGTTCTTGTGTCCCTGCTGCTGCTGCAGACTCTTGTCGCTGCGGAACTGGCCTCTTCAATTTCCACTTCTGATGGACTTGACGTGTTGTTGTTGTTGTTGTTGTTGTTGTTGTTGTTGTTGCTGCTGCTGCTGCTGCTGCTGCTGCTGCTGCAGTCGAGCATCTCGCTCGGAGCACCGACTTCCACTATGCACTTTTAGAGACATCATATTTATCATTAATTCGTATTATTCAAATTACATTTTTCCCTAGCTTTATAAGGCATGAAATAATAATGTATTATGGCGGTGCAATAATAATTGATGCTCACCTGTTGTTGATCCAGTCGAGTATTATTATTATTGGCATTATTATGATATTGTAGTTGTTCAGCACAGGAACTCGTCGTCATGCTGCTTATGGGGGGGCCGCCTCTGTGCTCACCTGCTACACAATTCATCAATTATCTCAATTTTATTATCATCCTCGTACGACGACACACTGTTGTTTTCATTTTTCCTATTCATTTTTATGAATTGCACTAAACTTGAATATAAACACGATCCAAACTGGCCTTCATCGCTGCACTGCATGCATGAGAAAAAACGTATGTTTTTGTGCAAAAAAGGCACAAAATAGACGCTAATTCGAACACCTGAATTAAGCTGAAACAGCGCATTGAGGAGACGTCCATTTACGACCGGTGATTTGATATATTATTATTATGTATTGTATCTATTGTCGTTCCCCTCAAGTCCTACAATTGTTCCTACTCAAGTCCTATCTTTTTAATTAGGTTCGCGATGCACCGTGTGTTGTTGCGTAAATGCGTCTCCCTCATCTGCAGTACGCTGCTTATTCGGGTGCTGGAAGCCCCTATTCAGTGCGTGTTTTGCAAAAAATAACGTTTGCACCTCGGACCCGAGGCGTGCAGCTTTTCGGATCAAGACCCACGATAATGTATCTTGCAGACCCGAGGCGCTGCAGCCGCGGAGGGTCGAGATTTTTTTGCTTCATTATACATCGGTCTCGGCCCGAAAAGCTACAAGCCTCGCAAGTCCTTGATACAAAAATACCTAATTTATATCGATCATACGCATTTAATTATTTATGATTGATTTATTGATGCGATTGGATAATTATATATTATATTTATGAAAGCTGCAGTTGTTGATAATAATTAATATATAGAAAGTTGAAAGTATAATCGAACCCTTGGGCGGTGCAGCAGCAGCAGCAGCAGCAGCAGCAGCAGTTCCATCCTCGGCTTGAATGGTCAGAATGTCTGGTGGTGGATGCGCAGCCAATTTCAGTCTCCGCAACGCGTTTTCTTCCGGATCAGAGCTTGTTTCGGGATCCGAAAATACTAAAGTTTTGCCTGTTTTGAATACACATCAAAATTCTCATGTATAATAAGTTCTCATTGAAATGTAGTTGTATATATATATATTATATGTATATAATAACGAATATGCGAATAATGCGTTTTATGTCAGCTCCTGATAGGACAAGAAGAAGGAATCGTATATAGTCGAATTATAAGTGCGTGACGCGTTTGTATGCATTTTCACGTGCGCTGAAAAACTTTTCCCCGCCAGCGAATGCACCACAATTATGCACAATAATAATCTTCTATATATAGAAAAATGAAAACCATTTTGTGTTTGTGCCCTCTTCACGCTCAAACCTCTTAACAGGATGACTTGAAATTTGTCACGATTGTTCATGATACTTTTGAGAAGGTTTATAAGCTACTAAGCAAGGCCGCGATGCGTTCGTATCGATTGAAACAGCCGCGAAGCGGCTGTTTCAGTTACCCGGCGTGCGGCGGCGACGAAGCCGCCGCCGCCGCTGCTAGCTGTCTCATGCGGGCGAAGCCTGTGTGGGACAGCTAGTATTATTACTATATCGATAGTGCAGTGTGGTCGCGATGTTACTTGATTGTGCAGTGCAGGATTTTTTCGCAGTGTAAGATTGTTGTTGTTAAATTGAACAATTTTTTATCGGCGATAAATACATCGTTCGATCGAGCGTGAGCAGCTGCAGTTGCAGACGAACGGAAAAATAATGAACGAGCTAGACGGAAAATATGCGCCTGCAATCTAAATATAAATCTAAATAGTATAGTAGGATCAAGTATGAATATGAGAATTAAATAATACCAAGATTGTTGTTGTTGTTGTTGTTGTTGTTGTTGTTGTTGTTGTTGGCGATGTGGGATGTGGTGGCGAGTATGAGGTTGCCGTCGGTGGATTCGCAAAGTGGGACACAGACGCCGGCGTAAAGCGTCGCCGCCGACGTAGGCGGTATAATGTAGCACCACTTGCGGGACAAGTACAGGACCACGACCAGCAGGAGAGCGACAAATCCAGCGCAGGCACCGAGAAACGCCGTCGTTTCCACTGGCACTGCCAACATAATATTATACCATTATAATCTTATAAATATTTGCCAACACAATTTCACAAGTGAACTTGTTACTTGGCTTTTGTCACTCGGAGCTGCCAAAATTAACAGTCATTGCTTATACTACTGTTCCTTTTCAGGATTAATTGATTAATTGTAACAGCTTACACGCGCGTTTAACGATCCTGCGATGAAGGGATATTATATCCCAAAGAGAATCGAAAGCTGCATTATTAATTATAAACAGTATAGCAATAAGTGTCGATTATTTATTGGCTCCGAGCAGTGGCCGTATATTATACAAGCTGCAATATAAAAATATTTCGGATTTCATTCAACATAACTAGGCGCGTGTAATTATAATTATCGAGTCGGTTTCATCAACTATATATTTAATAGCTTGGCCTGCAGCATCAACGATCGTACATATTATCTGCAGTGCTATTTAATTTAATCATAGCTAATTTATATATATTAGCCGACGATGATCGCGACGACGCGCGCGCTAACTCGAATTATTTGAACCATTATTATAGCATCAGCTTGGAATAAGTGATGCAGCCGCTCGTAAGAGTTATAAAATATATAATAATTTGATATCCCGCGGCCACGATGTGATTTTTCAATTCCTCATCTGATGGCTAGAATTTGACTTTTCCATACCTAATAGGTTTTAATTCACTTGAGTTCACATCAACCTTCGTACATCACTACATTTTGCAACATTTTTTCTTCCTTAATTCATTTTCCTTTCAGATATTGATTTATAAATATTTCCGGAAAATCAGCATTTCGTCACATCAGCTCGCGAATAATCGCTATTATGGCAGTTATTATATAATTAAGCAGCACCCAACAAACGCACATCCCTGCAATCATTTCCAATTAGTTTTCACAATTTTCATGAAAATTCAACTGATGCAGTAGATACTTGACAGATTAATTTTTTCTTCGGAAAATGGTCGTAAATCTGAAATCTACTCGGAGCCTGCAATATTTCGGAATTCAACAACTATATACCCTGACAGTGATGATTGTTTTTTTACGGCCGTTTTTTCGAAAAACCGATCCCTCAGAAACGCGCGCCCGAATCTCGAAAAATAATCTATGAAAATTGAAAAATTGTCGAGATTCTTACATTTTCCCGAATATTCAAAAAATTTTCCTTTTCCGAAATTTATAATTTTTTTGAAATGTTTATACATAAATTATGATTTTATAGTTTTTTCGATTCTTCAATATTTGTCACTTGTTCCAAATCTTCCGAGATAAATGAATTTTTCGAAACTCGGAAATTTTGCTGAGAATGTTCAATAATTCTATGGAATACGCGAAAATACTTGAACACTTTTGGAATTCTGCAAAAGTTGTCGATTTATTAAGACGTTTCCGAGATCGGTTTTTTCGATGCCGCCAGGGTACATGTTTAAAAACGTGAAAATAAGGGATTCAGTTGGGTACCTATATAATTTTGTCTTATTTAATTTTTTCATTTATTATTTTTCATCTAATTTTTTTTAGCGGCGGACGAAATCCGTCTGGATTTCGTAATCGAGGCCTATTTTCAATGCACCAGTTTCCAAACCAGTGAATAAATCTTATTGAAATGCTGGTTAGTCTTTCAGTAACTGGGGTCCTGTCGTCATCTGCTTGACTATATCGTACATATGAGTCATCATTGTAAAAAAATGTCATTCCAAGAAGAGTACATGCGCATTGTCAAAAAAAAGGGGAAAGAAACAGTGCAGCAGCTAGATCATCATCAATAAAATTGCTGACGCCTCATATATAGCATCTGCAATTTCATTGCAACACGTACACGGCCCGGGTATTTTGAGAAATCAATGTGTGGTACGTAATGAAATTCGAATGGAACTGCAAAGGGTGATGCAGGCTTTGCATGATGACCTTGAGAAACAACGTAAAAATAATAAGCTAATTAGCTTATTCACTGAGTATAATATAATATATGTATAAATACACATGAACATCAGGAAAGCCGATGTGAGCGGGCTTAATTCGTAATTATCCATTCATGATTTCTATGAATACGCCATTATATAGTGATCTGCATTTTCAATCGACAACGCATATAAAAATTTCTATCCATTTACTGAAATTGCAATTTATGATCCTGTCTATAATAATGATACCGCATAATGTGAAGTACGTGTACGTGTACGTACTGCTGCAGCAGTACACACCGCGAAATAGTTATTCTCGAATTCAATTGATTAAAATAATATTATGAGTGCAGACTTTTTTCTACTGCTGCAAAAATCGTATAATTAATTGCCGCGGTCTCTATCGCCCCAAGTGCATTAATTATTAACAATTAATACTTGGAAGATCAGATCAACCGTTACTTATAAAACATGTCACTCACATGGAGACGTTTTGCAACCTTACGTCATTAAAATCAAAGTACAATAATATATGTTGTTGTTGTTGTACCTTTCTGCAATATTATTTCTGCACTCATATATATGAATGCCGCGAAATCGATCGATTCAATAACATCGCATGTATAGTGATGTATAACAGCTGTATATTACACATTACTCGCGTACATCGCCGAGTTTCGATCGTAACTATAATATTATTTATCGACATGCTCCGTCATTTTTTCCTAAATTAACCAAATGCAATCAATATCGCTCGATATATCTCATCCTCATGCCGCGCGACGAACTGAACATTATTCATTATAGACGAGAGCCATAACAATATGAATTAACGACTATGACTACACGTGTAGCATACACACATATAATTGTTATTGAATTTTGGCTGATACTGTCGGCAGCATTTGTGTAATAACACGCGTTTCAATATCTAATATCTGAAACTACTGCTTACTCCCAAAAATGAAATCGCCCGGAACGTGATCTGCAATTACATGCGAGGCCGCGAGTATGTATGTCCTACAGCTGTCCTCGCTCACTAATAAAAATGACCATAACGACAAAAGTCAGCCTACTGCAATCTATTACCGTTATTATACAGTAGCTGAGCTGAGAAAAAATTTCATCGAAAACAATAAAAATGGAACGTCCTAATATTAATTAATTCGCTAATTCACGTCATTATTTGTTAGTGCAACACAATATAAATTAGCCGCGGATCGCGCGCTAAAGATATATCGCATTTTTTCACAGAGCTGACGATATGTATAATACATATAATAGTATCGTTATTATATTAGATAGCAGGAATTTTCAAGTTGTGCATTATTCAATTTCATCATGTTGAATTAATAATTTAAATTGCAGACACAATAATAACTACGTAATAATAAGAAATGTATGAAACGACGACGTTGTTAGGGTTAATGGTTTCACTCCTTGCAGGGAATAATCTACTATACACCTTATACGCATGTTAATTATGGATATAATTGTTATATGTAATAAAATGTAAAAATATATGTATGATGGAGCTGGCATTGGCATATTCAGCATATGTAATATAATCTACAATTTGGATGAAAGTTGGTTCACTTGATGAATGCACGAGAAAAGGGTTGATAGAATGCAGCAGCTAGGTGAAAATGCATGACTAAAAATGACAATATATCGTAGAGTAGCTGCGCTGCACGCAGCAAGGTAGTGGACTTACCCGTTAGGTAATGGTCTGATCCAGCCAAAATCATGCTCAGGGGTTGATTGATTGGCGTTTCACGTGCGTAGCTCGATTTTTCGAGACAAGCACGGGGTGCTCATCGGACGCATTATTTATTTGGCAATAACTTGTTCAAGAGCGATAGTTGTCTCATTACAAACGCGCTTGCAAACATTCGCAAATGCCGAATAATACGTGCAAATACGTGGGCGGCACTGTTGCTTTGCGAACGTGCGCCTGCAACACTTGAACCCTCTATACGCTTGCGCAATTCTCGATTGCACGAGTTTCTGTCTTTATCAATTTTATCGGGCTTTCCTGCTCCTTATCCTTTGGTGCCGCATTAACGTTTGTGCCTGATGTCGCATTATTATAACCTAACGGTAATATCAGGTAATATATTACCGTGTGGAGAAGTCGACTGAAAATAAATAGACGATCATATTTTTCGGAACATGCAGTGTGTCCGAAATTCCGACGAATTTATATGTGAACACGAAAAATGAAGCAATTAATCATTATAACAAGTACACGCATAAAACAATTCGTCTGAAAATAGACAATCGTTTATGCATAATCATCAAATTTTCGATGATACCGCTCGAAAAACCAAAGAAATGAACAAGCGCGCATGAAAAAACAAACGCGTTGTCGAGCGCAGCGTACATGTAATTTTTCACATTAATTGGTCCAAACATATACAAAAATTAACCGCCACAAAACTGGAAGAAACTCGAAACATATGAGCAAATTTTTTAAATTCTTTCAAACATGTATAAATTGCTGGAAATCTTGGCAAATTATTGCCATGTTAACGAATTATGTTAAAAAAAGGAAAAGTCGGTTGAAAGTTTCAATTCAATTTGAAACCAACAACCTACAAGGAGAGAGAGGAAGTTTGGAGGAAGATAGTGCGCCGGCGCGCGGTTTGTGAGAGACAGAGCTAGTCAGAGAGAGAGAGAGAGAGAGAGAGAGAGAGAGATTTTGCATGTGGCAGCACTGCGCCGAACACAACAAAATAAACCCAAATAAACTCTATAAACTGCCAACAACACCACAAGGCAGAACGGTTGGTAATCGTCCATAAAAGAAATAAATAATGAAAGCGACCATGAAGTGACAAATAAAGTTTGAGAAGAATGCTCGCGAGAAATGTGAAGAATTATGATAATTGAGGGAAGAAAGCCGAGCGTCGTGTCCGTGCTACGCGTAAAGCCGCGCGCCCGAATGTTTTGATATTTATCGGCTCCTTCCTCTGGGTTGCTCGGGCTCCTCGGCCATCAGCAGCAGCATCAGCAACAGCGGTTTCCCCGCCGCCGTCGTCATCATCGAAAAGACTCAAGTTTACCAAGTTTTACCTTTCGTCGCCGCTCACTCCGACAGAACGAACCCAAACAAGCCAAAACTGGCCAAAACAACACGCGCTACCCGACTACAACGAGAGTGCTTATTTTGCGACATTTTGCGAAGCGCGCATTTCCAGTCCCGACCTTTCCCTGGTTATGCGGGGACGTTTTTTTCCCCCGAGTCCCGGGTGACGACGACGCATCTCGCGTTCATCTGTGTCCCCTCGAATACTTCATTTCACACCAGGTACTTCATTATTACCCTCCATTATTACCCACCACTCATTCTACAGGGATTTACATCCTCCACAACTTATTGCCATTATTTACCTGATTTATTCTTTTTTCTCTACCTATCCAATATCTAATATCATTATCATCGTCATCATCATCATCATCATCTACTGCAATATGATGCAGAGCAAAATATTTTCATCCCATGAAAACTTGAATATTTTTTCGCTTTTTTCATTTTCTATGGAAAATGTAAAAATTCACTACATATATACTAGCGATTGCTTTCTATTACTGACTTAGTTTGTATTACAATCTGATTTTTATGTATTAATTTCACTTACATTTTCAGAGGATTTGAAAATTGTCTCGTCATGTTGTCGTACATAACTTGACTTACAATTAATACGGAGTATAATTTTCAAAAGCAATCACACACGTATTATGTATAACTTGTCATTCATAAAAAGTCAATCGTCAAAACTTGTTTCAACTCTCAAAAAGCTAGTTTGATTGGGGGAAAAAAAAATGATACATTATGATTAGATAAGATAGATGAATTTTCAATCAATTGCTGTGATATTTTTGTTTTTCAGAATATTGTACCAATGAATGGTGATGTAGATGTATGTAAAAATTAAATACTTGAATACTTCTAGAATTCAACTGCTGCACTTGTATATATTATTACGTTACACAAATTTATTTTCAGGCTATAGAATTTCAAAGCATTGTCGTTAGTTGTTCATTATTAAAAAATATTATTAGAGGAAGAGCAATGTTGAAGAATTCTCGAATGTCGCATGCATGTCAGTACATCTGGATAATGATTTTTCTGAATTTTCGAGTCACAAAACCTTGCCGAATAAGTAACAATCGATAAAAACTGAATAAATGTACCTGACAATGTCTTCAATTTTATCAAGATAGATTGTTTGAAGTGTTGTCCCAAAAATGAAAATAAATCAAATGGGTGGCAACAATGAAATTAATTGATGAATGTATGATTTCAGTTATGATGAGTTGATCGCGAAAAAGTTGGAGTACATCGCCATGAACTCATCGAGGGAGGAGGGTTCTTTGCGCCACTGACGCTCCGAGTTGGCCCTTCAATATGAAGACGGAGAAAAAAGTCAACGAACCAAGTTGTGCGCTCGTAAGCGAAGAGTCAGACCCCGAGAGGGTCAAGATCAAGGAGGAGAAGACGCCTAACGTCAGCGAGGATGCGATCCATGACACTGCCGACTGTCCCAGAGACAACACTTGCTTGGAAGCTGGGGAAAGCGAGGCTAATATGCCTTCGGATGCTCAGAACGGGCCTCCCGGAAATGCCATTCTCAGCTCTGTCAAACAGGAAGTCAACAATCCCGACGAACTCCCTAACGCTGGTGAGACAACAATACAACAACCCCGCGGCTCATCACAACATGTTTGAACACTATAGAAAACTGCATTGCAACCTTCAACTCGCAAAACTCTAAACAATTGTGTAGATATTTCATCCCTTGATATGATAATGAATGATAATATAATTCATAATTGTCACGTTCTCTAAGCGAATCATTACCTTTTCGCACTTGTTCCGCATCAGGGCTTGAAAGGTGTTTTTAGCATCGATTGATACTGCTCAACTTTTACTGGTTATAGTGAATAAAGCTGTTTCGTGTGCATGAAATGTGTTTCTGTTGTCGTCGATTTAAATGATTTGTTGTTGCATAGACTGCGGTGGGGGAAACAACGTGGGGATCCCCTCCGAAGGCATTCAACCACTGGTCAGCAATGTTCTGAGTAAACAAATGAGTGCTGGCAGTGGGGGCGGTGGGGAAGCGCAATACATGCAGCAGCAGAGTCAAATTTTCGTTTTCTCCACGGCCTGGGCAAACAAGGGTGCCGAGTCGGTAATGCAGGGTCAATTTTCCTCCATCATCTCGTACCACTGCGCCCAGCCTGGTACCAAAAAATACTTGGAGGTATAGCTATTTACATTTTATTATTCATATTATTCATGTACGTTTGCACTCGTTTGAGTGAAATAGTCATTGAAATGCAACTTTAGCATTGAGAAATCATTGCAACTGTCACACTTTAGGGACCCAGTAGTGTTTAGTTGGCAAGCTCCTTGATACATTTGTTTAGAAAGATTATTTTTTACAATAATATTTATATTTTTCGACAATAATTTATTTGTCACAAAAATAAAATGAATGGATCCTCCAACATTTTCCAAGTTTCTCAATACTGCCACGTTATTGATCACTCGATCGCTGAAAAGTTGTTGACGATTCGTCGTCAAATTCACGCAAACTGTCATTTTCTAAAGCTTGAATGTTATTCTGACATGAGAAAAGCCCTTACTGCAATATTCGTCGTCGACAACAAACTTAATCATTGACATTGGTGAAATCTCATCAAATCTATCAAATAAAATGTTGAGCCTTATTAATACTTGCAGAAACACCCGAACAAGATAAACCAGTTTCGTTCGAATCCCGCGCAGTGGTTGAACAACCTCGCCAACTTGAAGCAGAAAAACCAGGGCAACGCGAATAGCGGATTCCCCGTGGAGCCAACGCCAGACTTGCCAGCGCTCAATCCAGTGGCGCCATTCTGGAATGAGCAGAGTAGTTTGCGAAATTTGAATGGCAGTAATTCGTTAGGTAACCCCGAGTCGACTCTGGATGATACAAATATAGATGTGCCTTGCCTCGTGCCCAACTCTCCAAACAATTCGGGTAAAAACCTTTTCTTTTCTTTTTTTTTTTTTTTTTTTTTTTTTTTTTTTTTTTTTTTTTTTTTTTTTTTTTTTTTTTTTTTTTTTTTTTTTTTTTTTTTTTTTTTTTT
>JAPYZK010001870.1:0-33002 GCA_030522785.1 Platygaster equestris | reverse complement strand
AACAGTCAATTGTCAAATGAAATGTCAGTTCTTATAGCGCGAGTGTAGCGCCACCACAATACAAAGGGACGCGGGAAAATTAATATTATGATAATCTTCAGCTCATCGAAAAAAAGTTGCACTTTTTTTTCACAGTCTCAATATTTCTGATGCAATGTAACGGAATTGAAATTTTCAGGAGAGGGGATAAATTGGAACAATTTGTTCACCGCTTGGGGGCACGATGTTCCACCTATACAAAGTGTGGGCACAGCTTTGATTTTCTCTATTTTGGGGACAGTTTTTTACTTTTTCCTCACTATTTATGTGCAGAACATCAAGCCGGGAAAATACGGGGCTGCGAAACATCCTTTGTATTTTTTGCAGGTAATTTAAATTTATAATACAAGAAATTTCGGAGGGTGTTAAATTTGTTTTTTTGTTTTGATGGAATGAAATGAATTTAGTCAATTCTCAATTCGAAGTCGAGAAGAAGGTATATTCATCCAAATTTCTTGTTCATCAAAAATTCTTTTTCTCCGATTTTCGTAAAAAATACATGTTTAAATTTCTGCATCCCAAATAATAAGATCAAAATCGACGTGTGGGGCTTATAATTTTCGGATCTTTCGCTTTTTTAACTAGTATAAGAATGTTCTATTTCACTGCATCCCGAAGCATTAATTTTTTCTCTCATTTCAGTCTTTACGTAACAAAATGAGCTCGAAACATGTTTTCACCGAACCACTGGATTATGCCAATGAAGAAGAAAAACCTTTTGAAGCTGCACCGGCAAATTCCGTTGCCGGGATCCGAATTCGGAAACTCAAAAAATTTTTCCCCTGTGGAATATTCACGAATGCTGTGAGTCCTTTATTAATATCAAATATTCAAGGGAAAATTATTACTGTTGACAAATGAAAAATTTTACAGTCAGTCCCAGCTCTAAAAGGAATTTCCCTAGATTTTTACAAAAATCACATCACGTCTTTGTTGGGGCACAACGGGGCAGGAAAAACCACAATGATGTCAATTATAACTGGCTAGTTCTACAAAAATGACAAATTTCATATAATATTTCCAATCAAGTATTGTGAAAAAATGATTCAATTTTAGGTATGATGAGCGCGAGCGAAGGAACAGTTTTTATAAATGGAAAAAGCATAGAAAAAGACATGAACGAAATTTACGACGACATTGGACTTTGTCCCCAAGAAGACATGTTTTTCCCGGATCTTTCGATTTTCCAACATTTGATGATCTTTGGAATGGTACGAAAATTTCAGGACATTTGGGAAATTCAATCTGTGTCTGAATGCACGCAGAAAATGTTGCAGTCGTCGAAACTAACCTCAAAGTCACGTGTACTAAACAGTTCAGTGCATTTTTGACCGGCCAAATGTTTAGTTGCACTGACTAAATAGTTTCTTCAATATACAACACAAAACCTCGTTACAGTTGAAACGAAAAAACGACACGAAAGCCCAAATTTCTAAAGACATCGAGAATATACTGCGACATTTGAACATCACGGATAAACGAGACACTTTGCCCACAAACTTGTCTGGTGGTCAAAAAAGACGACTATGTTTGGGCATGGCCTTAATTGGAAACGCGAATGTAAGATTTTCTAACCTCAAAATGACATTAAAAATTTCTTTGACGACATTGAGATTATAATCGTTTCATTACAGACGTTGATTTTGGACGAGCCTACTTCCGGAATGGACCCTGAAAGTCGTCGCGAAGCCTGGGACATTATACTCGTAATTTATTACGAACATATTATTTATTCCAAACCACAAAAGAAAATGGGGTAAAACTGTCATTAGTCATGTAAAACAATCATTTTTGATAGGGTTTGAGGGCCGGAAAAACGATCGTTGTCACGACTCATGACATGGAAGAAGCCGATGTTCTTGGTGACAGGATCGCCATCATGCACGAGGGCACTTTGCGCTGTGACGCCACTTCGATGTTTCTCAAGAACTTTTATGGTAATGTAATTTATGCATTTTTTTACAGTGATTGTCACTATCCTCGTCCACGGATCAATAATAGTGTCAGCCGAAAGGCAACGAAATTTGAGAGGGGTTAGCGACCGAAAATTTCAAAGCTTTCTGAGGGACTTACACATGAATGTCATATAAATGTTCCTACCAAATGTATTTATGATATCAGAAATGGGAATGTCATATAAATATCTCCATCTGATGCATACTTGACATGAAATCGAACAAATGTCATATGAATGTTTCTATCTAATGTATTCACGACATCAATACACGAATGTCATTTGAACTTTTCAAAGTGATGTATTCGTGACATCTGGAACATGAATATGAACGGAAACTAACATTTTTTTCTAAAAAATGATTGTATCAGTGACTACCAAAATGTACATGTCTAATGGATGTTTGTATCAGATGTGTTGATGACATCTGGAATGTAAATGTCATATAAATGTTGATATCTGATGCGGAAGTGACATAAGATCGACCGAATTCCATTTGAATGTTTGTATCCCATGTAATCATAGCATGAGAAACATAAAAGTAATTTAAATTTTTTTATCTCATGCACCTATAATATCAGACGAACACTGGCATACTAATGTTTTAAATTGGAGTATCAATAACGTCAAAAACTCAATTTTTTTCTAAAAAATGAATTTATTTGCGACATCTGAAACGCAGATGTTACATCAATATTCGTATCAGATGTGATAATAACATCAAAAACGTAACTGTTCTTATCCGATGAATGAAGTGACATATTAGATGAAATGAACGTCGTATGAATGTTTGAATCCAATGTATACATGACATCCGAAGCAAGAACTCAATGTCGTAATAATAAAAATTCTAATACCAGAATTTCGCCTTTATTTAAGGTCAAGGCAATGTCCAAGTCTCACTCTCCATCAGCAAATACTGCCACCCTCAAAGTGTTTTGAATGCCCTGAATGAACAAGGAAAAATAATGAATTTGGGAGGAACAAGGCTGGAAATAAACGTTCCAATGACCGATGATTTGCCGGACGCCCTAGACTACTTAGAAGCCAAAAAAGACGAATTTGGGGTCACCGGAATGAGCGTTTCCCTTATGTCCTTGGAACAAATTTTTCTCGAGTAAAATAAATTTCTACATACTATGTCATTTTCAACAACATGTAAAAATTGCTTCCGAAAAATGACAGCAGTGGGAAAAATACGCACTTTTCCCACGACGGTGAAAAAATTAAATGATTAAAAAACCCTTTTTTCGGTAGAGTTTCAAAAGATGAAACTCCCGCAAATATTGAACCCGAGGAATTCCGGTCTAACGATTTCGTGAAAATCAGGGGATTTTCATTGTTATTTAAACAAATTCACGCGCTCTTGGTTAAAAAATGCACGTACACTTGGAAAAATCCTGCGCCTTTGTTGACAACGGTAAAGTATCCAAACGTCAATTGAAAATGAACACATTCCAACATTCCAACACGATTTTACAGATTCTTCTTCCACTTTTGGCCGCCATTCTCGTCGGATCCATCTCAAACTCTCAAAATAAAACAGATTCTTCAAAAAGACTTATCGATTTGCATCTGTACGATAACCCTGAATTTCTGATCACTGGAAAATCCCAAAATTACCCTTTATGGAAAAAGCTCGAGAAGTTGATAACAGACGGAGGCGGTTCAATCAACACAAACCCTACAAAAAACAGTAAGATAACCTCCAAAACCATGTTAACTGACGTTTGTGAAAACTGTTCCCACAAAACTTACTTAAGCATGTCTACCACAGTCTGATTTAAATTTCAATCGCATCCGCAGAACTTTTGGCTACGATCGATTTCAAACAACCGAATACTATCCAAATAGAACCTAGCTTCGGAGCGTTGCTCGCAATGCCGGTGACGATAAATTTGCTCAGCAACGCTCTGCTGAAGTTACATATGAATGACAGCTACAGCATTCGAACTTATGTGGCCCAACTTCCGGAACGAAGTTTCATCAGCGTGCAAGAAGATACCGTTACGAAAATGGCGTCTCTGTTTTTGTTTTTTTTCGCCATCTTCGTGGTGTCAGTATTTTTCGTGATACACGCCCAGAAAGAGGCAGTTTCGGGACTCAAACACTTGCAATTCATGGCTGGCGTCACGCCTGTTGTTTACTGGGCAACGATGCTCGTTTTCGATTTTCTGGTTTTTTTCGGGATCTCAGCGATCGCTGTTTTGGCGATGGTTCTGTTCGGACTCGTTTCCGGTCACGTTCAAACGGGTGAGAGGAATTTCGAATTTCGTGTTTGACAGTTCGGAAAATTTTGATGTGACGGATATTTTTCAGGGTTGGTGTTTTTAACACTTCTTTTGTACTTCGTGAACGTTTTCCCGATCATGTACATCATGAGTTTGACGAAGAAAACTGTTGGATTTTGCGCGAAGGTGTTGATTTTTGCACCGCTGGGACTTTGTGAGTCTTGAGTCGCAGGTAGGGAAAAAAGAAAGGTTTTTGAATTAATTACGTTTGATGTTCTTTCAGTGATCATTTACTTCGTAATATGGAATGTAGAACTATCTGAAAAATTGTCTGGGTCATTTTACGAGGGAATCTGCCCTATTTTCAGGATTGTACCGCAGATAAGTTATTTTACGTTGATGTCCAAATTTGCTTTCGCATCTTTGGAAGACAGAGAAGGTATGCACGAAAACATATTTGAAAATATAAATTCAAAAACCAAATTTTGGAACTTCGTTTCGAAAATCCTAAAATTTTCTTCTAGGAACAATGCCAATGTCGTGGTATTTACAACAACGATTTTTAGACCAAGGCTATCCATTCAATAAACTACACTACACCATAGAAACCGATATCCTCATATTATGTGGCACAGCTGTCATTTATCTTACGCTTTTAATGATCCTTGAGCACAAACTCATATCAAAAGTCATCAAAAAGTTTAAGAGCCATGCAAGTAAAAATTCTGCGAACAATGTCGACGTGATGGTGGCTAAGGAAAAGCAATTAGTTGCTTCTGAAGTAAACATTCTCCGCAGAAACAGTAAGAGTCGAACAAATGACGTGACCAAAATTTTCCCAAACGGAAACATCTGATATGAATTTTTTATTTTCAGAAAGTACATCCCAAAACCGTAACAATGGTTCCGAAACGCAAAGTACAGAACGTGAAAAGTCTTCCTTGCTCGCTTACGAACTCAGCAAACGCTACAAAAAAGTTCAGGCTGTTCGGGAAGTGAATTTCCGCGTGAAGGAGCAGGAGTGTTTCGGATTACTGGGTGTGAATGGAGCGGGAAAAAGTACGACCTTCAGGATGTTGACAGGAGAAGAAGTTCCTGATTCAGGATTTATGTACCTCAATGGCGCGAGTTCTCAAACGCAACTGGCGAAGGTTAGAAATAATGGAACGTCGCATTTGATAGTCACGTTTAAACAATTGAACATTCAAAAGCTGTGAGTTCGACTTGTCTATTCTTAAAAAGGTCATGGCACACTTGATATCAGCTGATTTGCTGAATTGATGAAATCTAACGCTCTGAAATTGTTTATTTGTTGGTGACGACATTTCATAAGTCATCAAAAGGTGACAATTTGACAATCATTCTTGTGATTCCATTCTTAAGAAGATCATGAAACACTTGATGTCAGCTGATTTGGTAAATTAATGAAATCTAACGCTCTGAAATTGTTTGTTTGTTGGTGATGGAATTCCAGAATCCATCACAAGTCATCACAAGGTGATAATTTGACAATTTGCACGTTTTTTTATTGTAGTAGGTAGTAGAGAAAAAGTTGAATTGTGATGTTTTTCCCGTAATTTTTGGGTGTAAAACACCCGAGGAATCAATTTTGCAAAATCGTGATATTTAAATGTCACGAAAACGTCCCGAAAATGCCCGAGCCTACCCGAAGTATGTATGACGTCGCAACGTTATAATTAATATTATTTTTTTATGCGAATTCCCGATTCGATAATCATTATCGTGATTATTATGACAGTTCACAAACGGACAACTGTAATAATACTCCAGAAAAACTTCAACTTTTATGAAGAAAAAATTTCAGCATTAATATTCACACTGCGATTTTGAGGGTATTCCGCGATTTTACCTGGTCTCCCGAAAATTACAGTTTCTTTCGCAAATGGGATATTGTCCGCAATTTTCGGCGATTCTCAAGTCCCTGAACACGATGGACCACTTGAGATTGTTCGCACGTTTGAGGGGAGTTCCGGAAAATCGCATTCAAAATGAAATAGACAGTTGGATCAGGAGAATGAGTGAGTTTCTTCCTGATTTCGAATCTGGAGCACATACTCATTTCCTTCATTTATTCTCACCTCAACATTGGTACTTTGAATGTATATTATAACAACGGAAAATACATTATACATTCTACAAGCGATTTCAAAATCGCTTTTCTGAATTTACTGAGACAATGCATTGGAAACTTCAATATCTCACGTAAAAAAATAAAATTCCATAAGATACTTTCTCAAATTAAGGCGATTTAATATTTGAATTACTATTCGGGCTCACGCTGCAAATTAGGCTCCTGCAAATTTACAAATTCTCGAGTTACGATAAAAACATATAAGCCCTTTTTATATCCATAATTACATTCACTTTCCACAATCATGTAGATCAGAAACTTTTTTCCGAAGATCATTTCAACTACCTGAACTATTCGTACTGTTAATAAATGTTCAAAATTATTCACGTCACGATGTTTGCACATTTGGCACGTGAATTTTCTGCGCAGATTTGAAGGCATGCGCGTCTCAGCCTTCGGGCACCTACAGCGGAGGCAACAAAAGGCGATTGAGCGTGGCCACGGCGATGATGGCCGAGCCGAGCCTCGTGCTCCTCGACGAGCCGACCACGGGTGTAGACCCCGGCGCTCGACGCGCCCTCTGGAACGTCATCAGCGCCGCGCAGCGCAACGGGCAGTCCGTCGTTCTCACCTCGCACAGGTTTTTTAACACACCGGAAGACTAATCAATTACAATTGAAAAACAAATTCAACATTCGAATATGATAGAAATGAAAAAAAATGACATAAAATGATATAATATACTTGATGTTAGTGTCACGAAGTTGATATTTAATGAGAAAATGATTTAGTAAAATGGTTGAATTTTGATCTGAGTTAGTCTAATAGTAGGGTCTGTTTAAAGCATGGACGAGTGCGAGGCGCTGTGCAACAGGCTAGCCATTATGGTAGACGGCGCCTTTGTGTGCTTTGGCGCCAGTGAGGAGCTCAAACAACGTTTTGGAGCCGGATTTAACGTCCTTGTGAGGTTGCGCCAAGGTCACGCGACCCTGGAGCTCGAGGCCCTCAAAGACTACATGCTCAGGGCCATGCATTTCGACCTCACGGACGAAAATTCCGTGAGTAGAGGGAAACGGGGCTAGTTGGCCGAGTTTCGCTCTTTGAATTTTTTTTTTCTGCTTTGACTTTTTGAAAAAGCTAGTATACTACCTCAAAGGTACAACCCTTGAGTACACACTCTAATTTTTCCATGCATGAAAAAAAATCTGGGAGATTTCAGTCAACGATCAATCGCGACGCGAAAAAACGGCCAACATGCCCCACCCGCGGGGCAAGTTGGCCGAGTATCGGAGAATTCATATGTAACATGAAATATATTATGATGAAAATTTATTTTGAAAATTGAGTGGTGTCTGATACAACACAAATATGGAACATTAAATACAAGTAAATATTAAGATGTTATTACCGTTTATTATATCACCGTTTATTTATTATCATTCTGTATGATTTCGTTTATTCCATTTTAAAATATTCCTTTTCGATCGTCTAAATTTGACATAAGTTTGGTTGCACCCACCATAAATTTGGTTGGAGCATATGTTACAATTTGTGTTGTTTTGGCGACTATACTGTTTTCTCCGTGTTCCCGTGAACGTGACATTTTTTGTCATGTCCCAAACTTTATTCGTTTGATCTTTCTCAGAAAAATTTGGGTACCTATAGAAGTTCCTGATTTTTTTATAATATGTCTCAGCTTTTTGTACTATGTTTCGAGACGCATTTCTTATGGTTTTTATGGTTTTTTCAGAGTCTCTTGACATATCACGCGAAAGTGAAATTGACTTGGCGCACTGTGTACGACATTATGAATGGCGTGAAGCTCAAATATTGGTGCGTCGAAGATTTTGTTGTCGTTTCGGGCACGCTGGAGCAGTTGTTCCTCAAGTTTGCGCATGCGGCCAAAACTGGTGGAACTATCCCTCAATAAACATTTTTTATTGAACTAATTATTTTAGTGTGGTTTCCCAGTGTCAGTTTATCATTTTCTATTCGCGTAATGAATAAAACACTAAGCTGTAATATTAACGATAATTAACCCAATTATCCTTCAATAACAAATAAATGTTACGAATATTTCTGCTTCTTGCGTAAATTATTTTTAGTATCGTTATTTAAAAAAACGAATTTTCGATTAGATTCGTTAAAAATGAATAACAAACTATATCTTTATCGCAACTTTTTTCGAAAATAATTGTTTTCAACATATCCATTCCTAATTGGATAAACGAAATTTCATCGACTATTTTTTTTAATTAGATGACGGAAATGTGTGTTTTTCTTGTACAAAGATAACCATTTTATTTGCGTGAAACGCGAAAACATCATCAAGATCGTCAGAGATCACTAAAAAAATTGTTTAGATCCATCAAGGTCGCCTTAAGGTCGTCCGAGATCACTTAAAAATACTGTAGATCCATAGATTGTCTGGAAAATACTTTAGATACATGAAGATCACTTTGAGATCGTCCAAAATGAAAAATAATAATTTAAACCCAAAATAAAAATAATTAATGATTTAAATAATAAATAATAATAATTTCAACCCATTAAGATCGCCTTAAGATCATCCAAGATTACTTAAAGATACTTTCGATCCATCAAAATAGTCTGGAAAATACTACCATAGATACATCAAGATCGCCTAAGATCGTCTCTAAAATACTTTAAATTTATCAGGATCGCTTTAAAATCGTCAATGATTACTTAAAAATAATTTCGATTCATTAAGATCGCTTCCGAATCGTCTAAGATCGTCTTGAAAATACTTTACATCCATCAAGGTCGCCTTAAGATGGTCCAAGATCACTTGTAAATACTATAGATCCATCAAGATTGTCTGGAAAATACTTCAAATACATCACGATCGCCTAAGATCGTCCGCGAAACTTAAGAATAATTTCGATTCATTAAGATCGCCTCATGATCGTCCAAGATCACTTCAAAACATTGTAAATCCGTCAAGATCGCTTTAAGATAGTCCAATATCGTCTTGAAAATGCTTTAGATCCATTAGGACCACTTTAAGATCGTCTAAGATCACTTAAAAATACAGGGGGCTAGGTATGGAACAGACATGTCTCGAACAGAATATCTTGGGGCCCAACAGAAATGTCGAGCAGGTAAAAAAGCAATTAATCATTATACAGTTTCGTCTCCAGAAAAACGCTGTAAAAAACAGCAATCCTCAATACTGCGTCTGCATGAATTTACATTTAAATTTCAAAATGCTAAAAACTATGTTTCCAAAATTATGGTAATAAGGATTAAAATCCGGGGAAATTTCGGATGCAAGAAGTAAAGTTTTATCAAAGAATTATGAAAATTTTCTGAATTCTCATAATTTTTAAAACTTGTTGAAATCTCTGAAATTTCTGACATTTTTGCAATTCTCAAAATTGTTCGAAATCTCCAGACTTTTGGATTTCACAAAATACTCCAAACTTTGAAAATTCGTGAAATTGTTGAAAATATTGAAATTGAAGAATTTTCAAGATTATCGAGTTTCTTGAAGTTTTATAAAATTTTTAAAATTTCAATCGTTATGGAAGTATTGTAAATTTTCAGAATTTTTGAAACTTCTTCAAATCCTTGGAATTTTCAAAATTTCCGTAATTCTACAAATTTAGATAATTTCGAGAAATTTAAAAATTTTCAAAATCCTTTGAACTTTAAAATTCAGCAAAATGGTGGAAAAACTTGAGTTATTTTGACAATTTTCCAACTACATAATGAAAGTTTCCCGAAATTTTAGAAATACGTAAAATTCTTTTCATTTCAAGAATTATGGAAATTTCAATAACAAATTTAAAATCTTCTTACTTTCGGATTAAAAAATGTGACATTTCTGGGCTCAAATCATTTTGAAATTTAAAAAAATTTCGAAATTGAGATATTTTCAATTTTTTAGAGTTGCCGGGTCAGCCGAGGGATTTTAGTAGTTTTTTCTATTCGCGATACAGAATGTTTTTCCGAATTGAAATGTTGAATCTTCTGAAATCGGGTAGTAAATAGAATATTTGAGTCGAAAGTCTTGATTCTACATTTCAAAACAGAGTCAAACCATGTTAATTGTACCCACCATTTTCGATGAAAACCTAAATTATGAAATAAATTTCATTTTCGTGAAGTATTCGACCATTCAAATAAACAATTCGTAGGATTTTTGGAAATTCCTTTTCTTGTTTGTTATTTTGTTAAATGATCATTTGGACACTTTTTTCTTGCAGAAATCATAACTCAAATTCTGTTAAAGGTAATTTGATGAGAGTTTTAGGAATTATAGATAAATATTCCCCTTTTCAAATGGTCCAGACAAAAAAGCGAAATTCGTTGAAAAAACGCATTTTTAATAACAATATCATAAACAATTAGAAATTTTGATGTGTCCTCAATAAGCGAATAGGTTAAAATTTTGCAGAAAATAATATTACAGAAAATAATATTATTCATTCTCGTATCAAGCCCGAAAAATACAAAGTTTGGAAAACTTAAAACTTCGAACGAACAAAAAACAAATACGCTGCTTTAAATCAAATTACTACATATACAATGAAACGAAAACAGAATTTCAGTTATGATTTTTGCAAGAAAAAAGTGTCCAAATGTTCATTTAACAAAGTAACAAACAAAAAAAGGAATTTACAAAAATCTTTCGAATTGTTTATTTGAATGGTCGAATACTTCACGAAAATGGAATTTATTTCATCATTTAGGTTTTCATCGAAAATGATGGGTACAGTTGACATGGTTTGACTCAACACTTAAATCACATGTTTTACTATTTATAATTTCACAATGCATGAATGTATTGAATTATAAGCATCGGTGGAGGAGTATTTCGAGAAAAATTCGAAACAAAAGTTCGATATTTTGGCTGGAGATCACATCGGAGCTGAAAAAAAGGATTTTGAAATAGAAATGCGTATTATACTGTTGGAATGGGGGATCAATAACATGATAAGCCATGTTTGAGATTATGTACAATACTAAATTTTGAAAACTTATATTTGTAAATTGCAACATCAGAATTATACATAAAAATGCCAATTTAGCTTCGAAAACAAAAAATTGTATTTGTGACGAAGATGTTATTCTGTTTTGTGTCAAAATATTAACAATGTTATAGTTTCAATAGCAGCTCAATAACACTTTATTTATTTCAAATAATTTTATTGCATACTTATTTTCAAAATGAATGATTTCATACTTCATTTACTTTAATATCACAAAATAACATTGCTACACGAAAAAAATGGGCACTCATAAAAAATATTTTTATGATTTTGATCAAAAAATATATATCCTAGTCCGAAAATCCTCAAGTTCTGGATTTTGAGGTTAGTTTGAAAAAAAATACCGAATTCACGAAGTTTCATCCATCAAAAAATGTGATTCGCCATTTATTCCTTGCACTTTTCTCAGTACGACGCACTCTAAAATTTTTCAAAAAGCTCAAATGATTCAAATAGACGTATCTACAATAACAAATTTCGAATTTATCCAGCTACTAAAATGACGCTCATCAATAGATTCATCGATTAACAAACCGCTTCATTCAAATTTCTTCTGAAGGCGTTTAGAAACAATATATTTCTCAACGAGTACGAAAATGCCTTTTTCACGAATGCAAAATTTCCCACATTATTCTATCTTAATTGTCACGCGATATCGAGAACCATGCACCGGGCACTTGAAGCAGCCAAAGGAAGGTGATGCTTTTGAAACGAAGTTTTATCGAAATGTTCCCATGGCACCGGTAGCACCATAGGCGCGATCCGAGCCGAGGCGTGCGAGCGTCAAACATTGACGTGTACTATGTATGCAAGCACTTGACTGCCAGATGACCCATCGGTACTTGCAAGATAACCTAAAAGCCCCTGTGCTTTTGCTCAACTTGTCAGAGCTTGACCTATTAATAAATGCTCCGGGACTACGTATTTTTTTCGGCGAATTCCTATCGGGATAGGTTTGGGTGGAAGAAAAAAAAGAGCATTGTTTTTGTTGGGGGAGAGAGAAAAGAGAGTTATTGGAATGGGATTTGAAATGGTTTTCGGGAATTTCATCAATTGTTTGGAATGTTTAGGTCAATTCAAGTTATCGAGAATTTTGGGAAATTTGAATTTGACGATTAGCGGAATTTTCGGATGTTGAGAAGTTATCGAGATAACAAAGAATTATGATGAATGGCCGGGGAAGTTTATTGGATTTTGAGAAAATTATTCTCTATTATTGATTAATTATGACAAATTTTCAAGGATTGGAGAAATTTTTATAAATTTATTATCATTTTTTATGAATTCTTGATCATTTTCTTCAAATTGTGAAAACTTTTAATGACTTGTAGAAATCTGGAATGAAATTTCGAAATTTTTGGAAATATTACGAAAGTTTAGCAATTGTTCGATTTTCCAAAAAATCCACTGAATTCTCGTAAGAATCGCATAGATTCTACTGAATTGAATATAATTTCCCATAATATTAGGTATTCAGGGATTATTTATTGATTCATTACATCATCATCAATTATAATATTGAAAAATTTGGAAAGAAACACTGTAACATTTTGAATAATTATAGTATTACATATTATTCGTTTATTATATTATTTATACTTCACTCACGATTTTTTTTAATTACACCGAATTATGTAAATTCGAAAAAAAGTCTTTAACTTTCGAAAAAGACGCTAAATTCGAAAAAAGCGTCACCAACTTTCTTCAATCTTAAAATATATACGTCAAATATATGAAAACCAAAACTTTTTAAAATGAATCATAATCGTTGAAAAACCATTAAAGTTCCCAAAAACGCTCAAAAATGATAATTATGAAATAATTACGAAGAATTTCCAAAAATTGCATACCTATTCAGAAATCGATCAATATATACTCCCAGCAAGTTTCTAATAATTTTTGCTTTAAATTGTGAAAATTTCTAATGAAATCTAAAAATTTGGGATACAATGTTCAAAATTCTATGAAATTTTGTATAATTGAAAAAATTGTCCCATTTAAAAAAAATTCAAGTGAATTCTTGTAAGATTTGCATAAATTATGCTGACTTCCCGATATAATTTTCTTTTTCAATTATTATTTAGTATGTAGGTACGTATATCATTTTTTATGACGATTGAACATTATTTCTACATCAATTATATTATGATAAATACATTATAATATTTAGAAATGCTAAAAAAAATACGATAATATTTTAGCATAATAGAGTATATCATATTATTTTTCCATTATACTTTTTATACTTTCCTCCTAAATTATTTTTCAATCCTAGCGAATTCTTTATACTCGAAAGTCTTCGACCTTCGAAAATCGCACGCAAAATTCGAGAAAGCATCACTGACGTTCTTTCATCTCAAAATGTACGTCAAATTTATCAAAACCAAAACTTTCCGAAATCGTCAATTATTGTTAAAAATCCATTAAAGTTTCCAAAAACGCTCAGAAATCAGCAGAATCGTCAACATCGTCATTATAACCGTTAAAAAAACCTCCACAAACGTAAAAATTCACGAACTTCTGTACACGTAAAATTCAGTAATCACGTAATAAAATCTCACTATCAGTTTCCTCAACCACGTTAGAACTACGGAAAAAATGCACACTTTACAATTCCCTAACAAAATTTGAAATCCATAATCAAAATTTTATTCATACATAAAAAGCGAATTTACTTTTACATGGTTATTACACAGCAGTTTCGCTATCAACAAAAATACACTTATCTTAAAAAACAAAGTACCCATAACAAACCTATAGCAATTAATTAAAAAAAATGTAAGATTATCAAAAAATACTCTTTGGTCAATTTTTTCGTTTTGGCTTCAATCATCGTGTTTCGATACAAAGTTCGATATAAATCATAAATTTTCGGAGCATCATTCAAAAATATTTTTCCATATAAAAAAATTTCGAATCATCATTTTGTCCCTCCAACATTAATAAATTCAATATCTCCTTACATTAATCATACAAAAATGAATCTATCTCGTTTTCTGTACATATAAAAACCTAATCTAACCTCAAAAACTACCACGTTACAAAAAGAGACGATTTTCCGAAATTTTTACAATCGAATTCCCCCAGATTTACCACAATCTCTGTATATTTTGCTCAACCGGCACCTGATCTACATAATTGACGTACGAAACTGGGTAATGACTCTGTCCAAAATAATTGGGAAAATTGAAATCCCCGGAAGTTCCAAAATTTTCGGTCAACCCCGATTTCTGATCACTCGCGTAAACGTCGTTGTCCATTTTGTACTCGACCTTGATCGGACCTGAAACGTCCGAAACGTACTTGAAATCCGTGCCGGAATTTTCCGCGAAGTTGGTCCTGAAGTCGCGAACTTCGTTTTTGAAGTCGCCCTGGCCGCTCATGTTAACCTCGGGTCGGAAGTTGGACCAACAAGTGACGTTGTAGGACTCCTGGGCGTTCGGTTTTCCGTCCCTTATCAAAACTGGGACGGGGATTTTCCGGAACGAGTGGTGCTTGATGCTCTGGGACTGCAGTTTTTCCGCGTCGTCCAGACGAGCTCTTTTGTTTTTGTAGCGGCGGTTTTGGAACCAGATTTTGACTTGGGTGCTCGTGAGTTTGAGGGTTTGGGCCAGCATTTCGCGTTCGGGGGCGCTGAGGTAGCGTTGTTGCTTGAAACGCTGTTCTAGTTCGAATACTTGAGTCTGGGGGGAGAAAAAAAGGTGCTGTAGAAGATGGAGACATTTTATGGGAAATTCTACATTTTTCTTTTTTCTTCATGCATAGGTATGTGGAATTATTGAGAATTGAAAGTGTGTTTTTTTTTTCGTATGGATTATTGCAGATAGTAACTATTCGAGAAAAGATTTTTATATTCTTTCTAAAATTCTGTAGAAATTCAGTATAACTTTCAGGGAAGTATGAAAGTTCTTGAATATCCCATAATAAGAAAAATTTCAATCAATATGTTTTTAAAGAACAATTTATAAACACTTACGAATTCTTGATTTTTTACCACTCTTGGTATCAAAAACGAAAGATTGCACCATCATTAAAATTGATAGATCAGTAAAATTTAATGAATGTTTAAATGAAAATAAAATATACAATGTCAATGATATGTTTAAATAATTATTCAAATTTAATGAATTGCATTGATGGATCATCGAAACACGAAAATTTCTCACCTGAGAAAAAAGAACTCGAGGTTTTCTTTTCGTCCTTTTTCCCGACTGATTTTTCCGCAATTCCGTTTTACTTGACGTGACCAAATTACCTAGGAACAGAAATTGAACAGCTTCTAGAAACTGTAGCCTCAAAAATTGAAAAATGGATTAGTCCTCAATTTTAAATATCACCCATGGTATCAGTTTTCATAGGTTTGGAAGAGGTAAAAATAATTTGAAATAACCCGGAGTTTCCGTAGAATTTTATTTTTCAAATCAATTTCAAAGCTCTTGTACCAAATTGTATTTTCGTGCTATTCACAAAAAAAAAGGAAATTCGTTATGCAAATTTCAAGTCTCAAAGTCAAATTATAACCAACTAAATGACGCGGGGGGGGGGGAGGGGGGGAGGCAACATCCTAGATTTTTTTTTTGTGAGACTCTTTCATCACACGTTAGGGGTGGTTTATAGGGGGGAGGGGGGGGGGGGGGGTGCAGAGCTCTATTGAAATTTAAAAACGTCCCAGAACATTGAAACTAATGGGTTTCAATATTCAGTTCTGCGCCAGATTCAAGGGCGAGTTTTTTAAAATAATTTCCCCTATTTTAGCCAGTTTTTGTGTGATAAATCTGAACATAGTTCCGAAATAACACAACGCTGTTATTCGAAGCGTTGGATCGAAGTAAAGGATTTTTACTCAGGAAGGGGAGTAGACTAGTTTACTAAGACAGACGTCATCAAGAACCTTCAGTAAATTCATAACAATTTTGAAATCTTCGAATAAACAAATTGTTATTGATGTTCACGAAATAACTCCTGAAAGCTGTGAACTAAACAAGGCTGCTATATGTCGTAACGTATTCTGACAATGGAAGCATATACAGTATTGCAACACTAAATACATCACTATTGCAAAATGAGTCCATTTCATTTCTGAATATACAAATACACAACAACTTTTTACGAAATTATCACCGAAAACATAATAACATTTCGAAACTCGATTGAAATAGCCTATTTCAAATAGGTATATAAGCTACAGCATCGTTTTCGAAGAGCCCTATTATTTCGAGACATCGCATACGAAGAAGAATTACGAAACAGGATCAAATTCGAAGTCAAGTAAGTGGAAAAAATCCATATACTTTTGTAACTATTGTGTATTAAGTGAAGATACCATAATTTTTGTAGACTCACAACTATACTTTTATTTGGACTCTTACATAATCAAAATTTACTCCTTGAGTCGTCAAAAGTGTTCAGATTTCATGAAATTTGAAATCCGATCCATAAATGTGATTTCAACTTTGACATGACTTTATAGAATTCTGTTTCGATTCTAAATTATTGTTCAACAAAACGTGCAATTTTTCTTCCGGAGAGAAAGTGCAAAAATGATTGTCAGTGCACATTTCTGTTCTTTTGTCATTTTTTCAACTCCATCATTAACTTCGGCTTCGCTGAATTTTTTATTAATTCGATTTTCATAATTTATTTTTTATTATTGAAAATGAAATAAAAAAACACCGGCCAATATTTTTCAACGTCTAATTATCTAACAATTGAAAATAAATGATTTTTGCAAAAAAAAAATATATATATATATAATTCTACACGTCTCTTATTTCTCGCATTTTACACGAATATTAATACAATAATAAATAATTTTATTGTAGTTATACACACACGAATGTTTGCATATCGCAAAATCTACTTCAGCACATACAAATCATGAAAGCATAAAAATTTAAAACCTGATACACACAAATAATAAAATCATCAAGGATCCTTTTCCCACCCAAATACATGCAAAACTGAACCTTATTGAAACGTTACTCATCAAGTTCTAAATGTCCGTGCTTCAAGTACCAAAATTCCAAACAATAAAAATTTCTTCCAAACTCAAAAAATGTCACCATTTCCTATCACAGTCAACAAAAACAGTGTTGGGGGGGGGGGGGGGGGGTGGAATTCGTCCAAACCTATAAAACCTTCAACATTCGAAAACAAAAATTTTCCCTCACCGTCTTCCGCAGGCGAACTCTCCTGATAAGGTGGTACGATTTGGCTCAGGTGGTGAACATGGCTCATTTCCGGAAAACTCTGGAACCCACAGGCACCCTGTTCCTTATATTTCTCCGCGTCCCAAGTGCTCTCAGGCGCGTTGTTGTACGGGCACAAAAAAGTCTGGTGCATTTGGTGTCCTGCGAATTGCCCCTGATTTCCCTGATAACAATCCATGCTGCCGATCTGTTGCTCCTCGCTCAAAATGTCACGAACACTGAATGGCGTCGCCGGAATGGACGTAGGAAGCATTGCGAGTGAACTTCTAATTCATGATGAATCAGAAAAACTGATCAACTTCGAATTTCCCATCAATTTTCTTCAACCAGTCTAAACTTGAGTAACTCAGATTCAGCTTCGAACTTCTGATAGATGTTCTCGATTCACTTCAAATTGAGACACTTTTTCCTCTTCAGGCACTTCTCGAACTTCAAACTTGATCGATTTATAGTTTCGATCAGTTATGATTACGTTCCAGTTTTGGGAGCGAGCACTAGTTGTTGTCACTTCAAACACTTCCAGTCGATCAGTTTCGCTGACAGTGACTTTGGAAACTCCGGAGGAACACTTCTCTGACCGCGAGTGTCTTGAACTGAGTTCTAATTCGGATTTGGGGTCGTATTTTCAAATGTAAACCGAGTGTCAGTGACAAAACGAAAACACCGATTTTCGGGGTCCGTTCCGGTCGAACGCCCTGGGCAAAATGTGACTTCATCGAGCTTGAGAAGGAGGATCGAGCTTGATTTTGACCAACACACTCATTCTGACGGGGAGATGGATATGTGGAAGACTGTAATGTACTGTGAGGATCCTGGGGTGGTCGGGGGCTGTTTAATGTCGAGCAGGTATCGAGTTCGTATCTAAAAAGCAACATTGTTGCGTCGGAGATAAAAAGTTTCGAAAATATTCGCGAGTTGCGGGCCAAGGGGGGTTCAATGTGTGTGATCTGTGGAGGGAATCGTTTGAAAACGGTCGGAAAGATATTACTGAATTTTTTTTGAATTCACTGTACATTATTTGGGTCGTTTGAAAAAGTATTGGAAAAATGTATCTGCTAATTTTCTGAAACTCAGTAAGTTTTTTGAATAACGTTCAAAAATGTCTAAAACGTTCAATAACATCGAAGAACTCACACGAAGCCTTCAATTCGCTCTTTTCACACAAAATTCCATTGTATTCGTCCATTTCATAAACAATCGAAAAATAATCGACACGCATTTTTTCTTTTTTCAATCAATCAAATATTAAAAGAGATACAGAGACTCAAAAACGTTATGACGTCACTGAAGTGGTATCCTTCAGGTGGTACCACCACCCTAGTGACGTCACAGCATTTTCAAACCTCTGTATCTCCTTCAATTTTCGATCAATCAAAAAAAGAAAAAATACGTGTCGATTATTTTCCAATTCCTCATCAGATTACACATGTAATAAAATTTTATGTAAAAATACCGAATTTACCAGTCTGCTGAAGTGGGAACCGAAACATTCCTCATATTTTGGTGACAGTTTTGTGATCATTTCCACTTGCTTATGAAAGTTGGGGAAAATTCGTCATTGTTTTGGAATTCAAAAATGTTTAAATTCCACAATTCGGGGATGAATATCGGAAACAGTCCATTTCCAACATCAGAAATCAGAATGCACGTGGCCAATGCCCGGAAAGCGTGCGTTTACATACTTTTGAATCACGATTTTCATTTTCAAGTGTAAAACATGCAAGGCTAAATTTACTCACCAGTCACCATGGAAGTATTTACGATGCGTTCCCTTCAAAGCATTGATAAATGTACCATAACGGATCACTTGTAGGCGGAGTAGCTTGAGATCCAGACCCGCCTCTGGTAAACACTGAAACCAATAAGAAATGTGGATTATTTATTACATGAAATTGAGTATTGAGATTAGAATCAATAACTATGGTGAAAAGTCTTGTGAATTTTCTTTGTTTGGAAATGGAAGGAAATTGGGAAAATATACGATCATTTTCTTATAGAGAATTTATTTTTTTCGGAATTTTCACACTCGAGATAATATTTATAAACGTGATATAAAAATTGTTATATTCCAATAAGTTAATACTCCTGAATTATGAGTAATAATAATTATAGACTATTAAAAGGAGGTTTGAAGTAAAAAATGTGGATTATTGGATTATTCATTACCTGTACTTAAGTAATGAGTTAATAATTAATAATTATCGTGAAATAACTTCTGAATTTTCTTGGTCCGAAAATTTAAGGAAATTGGGGAAATATATGATCGTTTTCTAATTAGAAAATTCATTTTTTTCGGAATTTTTACACTCGAGATAATATTTATACACGTGATATAAAGATTGTTGAATTTTAATAAGTTGATAATATTTCTGAATTATGAGTAATAATAATTATGGACAATTGAAAAAAAGTTTTTAAATTTGAAAACGATAACAATATTCCAAAATCTAATTTCGAAAAAATTTGAGAAATTTTTCGAAGTGGGATTTAGACAAGTTCCCCAGTTCCGAAATTTTTAAAAAAAGTTTCGCATTTTTAAAATTTTTGAAATTTCTAAAATGACGTTTTTCGTATTTTTCAAGTTTCGAGATGAATATTTCGAAATTTACATTAAGAAAATCGTAAAATGCAAACTTAAACTCAATACTAGGAAATTTCCAAATTCAAAGTTCAAAAATCTTTAATACTTTAACATTCAGAAAAATCATACATTTTGAAAATGAAAAAATGTTTGACGAATTTCAAAATCCAACCGCCAAATATTTTGAAAAGTTTGAGATTTTTCGAAGTTGCATAGATCGAGAAAAATTTTCCAAACTATTTAAATTATATTCTAGATTCCAAGAAATTTTCCTGACTATCCGAAAATATGTGCCGAAAATCAGAAAATCCATTTTCTATTTTACTAATCACTTCGATTTTTTCCTTAATCAAAATTAAGTCAATTAATTGAATTCCCAATAAACAGGAAGTAACTGTCTATAAAATAGAAAAACCTTTTTCTTCCGAAAAACATCTTTATAAACGTGTGTTTCATTATAAAAAAATGCTTTTCACATTTCAAACTTTCCCACATGAAAAACATCGTAAAAAATAACCATTCGAGAGTTATGAATGAAAACTCAGTCATTACTTCAGAATTTATCTGCAACTTTTCAACTCGTTTTTATTGCCAATGAAACAAATGTGCAACATTAAAGGGCTGTAAAACGCTACATTTCACAATCTTGAGAAAAAACAGCGCACAGAGTTCGGAGTATGAAAAAAAATGATTCTTGACCGTTGAAATATGTGCCAGAGTAAAAATTATAGCCGTCGCAATGGAGGCGCCAGCAGATAGCAGGCGCCTGAGGCTGTGGGAAAAACGCCGGCGTATATAAAAGCTAATGTTGATCTCTTGTAATAACCTAAGACAAATCCAGGGAAATAGTTAATAAAAACACACATTTTTTTCTTTCAGGACGTCATAAAAAACTCAGAATGATCGAATTAATTAAATTTTTGTATAATCGAAAACATTTGTCAACATTCAAGAACTTTCTCAAAAGTTTGGAAAATTCGAAGTTCCAAAGTTCGAATTTTGAAACTATGTCCCCGAAACTTTCGAGTGAGAAACAGTTTATCACAAATTTTATAATATTCTGAATTTTTCCAAAATGTATTAGAAATTACGATGATAAATTTTCGAACATTTTCTACCAATGAATTTTTATGAATGAAATGGGAACTTTAATGTGTGACTTCGAATATTTACATTAGTTTCCAGAAATTCTAGTTCTCAATTTTTCCCTCAACCCTCGGAAATTAACGTTTCATCATTACGAATGTTGATTAATTATTGCAAATTTTGCATACGGCCATAAGTTACACAAAATCGATTAAAACATCTAGAATTGTGCATATTCAGATGATAACATCACTCTATGTACGAAAAAATGCAGATCAAAAAATAACTCCGAAGGGGCAATACGACGCCAGAGACGATTCGCGTATGAAAGAAAGCTTTGTTGGACAGTGAAAGATCGAGTCTACATTCAGGGTGTCTTTCACACCGGGGGTTCCAGTTTTTTGTTTCGTTTTCATCTTTTTTCTATCAATAACTTGTTGACCCAAGAACTTGTTTGCTTATCCTAATAAAGAAACGTTTTTACAGGAGTGTTGTATAAACTAAAACTTTCCCACTTGTTAATCATAAAGGTTTTCATAATGTTCGAAGTACTAGGACGCGGTGTCGCGAAAAAATATGAGCCCTCCATATTTTTTCAATCGCAAGGGTGACCAGATAAAACTTGTGGCGCGAATACAGAAGAACCTTCCATTCTTGGAAAGTTCATTGCACACCTGACGTTGGCTCATTTGGTAATGGTACATTGTTGCGCAAGCTGGCATTGGTGATTTTGACGAAATGAAGGGTTGTGGCACGAGCCGAAGGCGAGTGCCGCAATCATACTCAAAGTACCAATTTTTAGGTTAGGGTAAAGAAATAGTATAGTGTGCGGCTAGTGGGAGAAACAGGACATTCCTCGAGCGTGGAGATCGCCTCACGAGCGTAGCGAGTGTGGCAACACGCGAATGGAATCTCCTCTTTCGACCAATCGTCGCACACAATATTTTGTTCAACAACCGCGAAAAATTTGTGATTTCGCGGCCATGCTGAGAGGGGGAGAAATAATGGGTTACCTGACTGATTGATGCAATAATCGCCCTTAGAGCTTTGCTACGTACTTGAGGGAGTTAAAAACTAATTATCCCTTTCGTTGCTTTGATTTTCATCGGGATTGATTATGACTGTATTCGAAACTTTTGTAAACAACGACCAAACATTGCAGCAATACACAGTTTTGTAATTTTGAGGTTGTGGTTATGGAGTTTGACGTTTCGACATATGTCGAGTCGCTCGTCCGCCACCTTGTTTTCATTATCCGTGCGTAAATGGTCGCTAAACTGAGCGTGAGTGCGTAAATAGCTAGAGGTCGTTAAGATGAGCGTGGGCTAACAGCTTATTCGCCCACTAGTAGGCGAAAGAGTTCATCACTCACATGCCATACGTCAACAATCAGGTAATCCATTATTTCGTCCACTCTCAGCAGGGTCACGAAATAACATATTTCTCGCGAGCGTTAAATAATAGTATGTTATGCGACTAGTGGGAAAAGGAGAAGATTCCATGAGCGGGAAATCGCTGCACGAGCGTAGCGAGTGCAGTAACACGCGAGTGGAATATTCCCCGTCGACCAATAGTCGCACATAATACTTTATTATACAACCGCGTTTGACGTTTCGATATAATATGTCGAGTCACTCGTCCGCCATCTTATTTCCATTATCGCTGGAAACTAGATGGCGTGAACGTTAAAAGTATGACTCTGTTTTTTTCACAAATCGCTATATTGCTGTTTGAAAACAATATAAAAATGACAAGTCAACAATTTGAGAACAACACTGAAGTGATTAATGAGTCGCAATATCCCCGACATTTGCACAAACGCTCCCTTCACCAAACTGTGGGAGAAGTAAAGTAACCCGTGGGAGAAGTGCTCACTTCTTCCACGGGTTGGATTTACTTCTCCCATGGGTTGGTATTTCTCCCACACTGTACGTCAGCAATCATGTAATTCATTATCTCTTTTACTCTCAGCAGGGCCCCGAAATTACATATTCCTCGCGGGCGTTGAATAAATAATAAAATCCAACTTTCAGAAGTTGTTCGTTTGTTGGTTATGACAATGTCACAATTCATCACATTAATCACAATTCGGCAATTTGAAGATCATTCGTGACTGTGATTATTGTGGTGACACTTCACAAGCGGACGATTGTGATAACTATAATTGTCATTTGCCACAGTGATAAGAGGATACGAGTGTACAACGAACGAAACGTGTTCAGGACTGAGAATGAATGAAAACTATTCTGGTCGGTACGACCATATCTATGGTTCGTACAATCATATCTATGATTAGCATGATCGTATGTATGGTTTATACGACTATATCTATGGTTGTACGAACCACGTAATATATGAATGTAGCAGATTTCACTATTTACATGGTTGAGACAACCACACTGTTTTAGTTTCTAGTCTACCAGGTTACTTGCTTATCAACGCTGAGTCCAATGATTTCACAAAAGAATCTTTTACAATGTAGCCTCTCGCGTGAACCAGATAACCCTTCGAATGTAAGTAGCAGTGCTGTCAGATACGAATTGATTGTCTCAATGAATTGCGTTATTTTGCTTGCAGGTCGCGAAATCAGGCAGCACTGGTGATTATATTCGCGAGAGTTGTGCTAATCAGTAACAAAAGTTCTGCTGAAGCGAGTGGTCGCAAACAGCCTGTCAATATGAAATATTCAATTATTTTGTTCAGTGTTTTAGTGATTCACAACAATTTTTATAGCTATACCGAAGCATCCATTCGAAAGAAATCTAACGATCCGAATAACTTCATATTTCTCAACGACCTGCCTACCCCGAAATATTCTTGTGAAGATGATACGCTGACTGTAAGTGGTTTCGTCGTGTCAAGCTCGGATATTCGGCCCTCGAACACCTCGATATGTCCAAAAAAAGTGACAAAAATCCGTGTAATCGCTGCGTACACGTTTTATGTGAACTGTGACTTATATCTCAATGGCTATCGAGAACTCAACATAACTTCTCAAAGATTCAGTGTATCACAAAAGTCGACATTTCACTTGAACGGATTCGACGGGGAAAAATTGGACGCCCTTCAAATACAAGGGCTATCGGGTCGCGCTGGTAATCCAGGAACCAATGCTGGAAATTTTTATGGTTCGACCATTGAACTGATAAATGGTCATTTACTGACTGTGAATCTAAACGGGGGAAATGGTGGAAATGGCCAAGATGGCACTGGCAGCGACGACGTCACAGTTTCATTCACCAGTCATAGCCACAAGCAATCAGGCGATGATTCGTATGAATATTATTTAAAAAATTTACATTCGTTTTATAAAAGTTATTTAGAAGAACGCACCAATTACGAAGTAGTTTACGATGGTTCTATACCAATTGAAGACCCAATTTTTGATGTTGGCAAAACTGCATACTTGGGATTATTCATTCATTTCTACACACTTCATCCGAAACAGTGTTGTGGACCAACTGGTAAAGGTGGACTCGGTAAGTTACCAGTAATGCGAAGTTACTAGCAACTTTTCGGCAATCCATTGACAAATTTCAGGTGGATCAGGTGGAAAATCGGGAATGTTCACATTCACGGTTGCGAGTGAAGATAGAGAACATATTCGGTTCAATGCAGTTGATGGTTCTCAAGGTAGTAAAGGAAAAGATGCTGTGGCGTGTATCAATACCGCTCTTGAAATTAGAGCTTATGGTGCGAGACATCACAAGATGTATTGGCTTTCGGAAAAGTATTCGCTGAATACTTATATCCATGCCGAAAAATTCGTCAAAAGCAGTCGATGCTGAAATGAATAAAAACTTTACTTTGGCAACGATGACAACGACTTCGGAGGTGAACAACTTTGTAATGAAATTGAATAAAACGCATTTTACGTGAGATCTTAGGATATGTACGGATCTGTAGAGGAAATACTCGAAGCAAGCATTTTTATGTACTTTTATTTACCTGAGTTTACTTTTCAGTAAGATGTGATTTTGACTCTGAAATCTTTGGGATTTTGAATCTAGATCCACCAAGATCCACTTGAAGATACTCTAAATCCACCTAGATCTACTGTAGATCCACCAAGATCTACTTAAAAATACTCTAGATCCACCAAGTTCCTCCCCCAAAAAATCTAAATCTACTCGAAATTACTCGTAATCTTCTTAGATCCACCGAAGTCCACTTGAAAATACTTCTAAGCCATCAAGATTCGACAAGATATACTTAAAAAAACTCCAGATCCACAATAGATCCACTTCAAAATACTCTAGATCCACTTGAAAATACTCTAAATCCTCCTAGATCCACCAAGTTCAATAAAAAATACTTGAAATCCACCTAGATCCACTCTAGATCCACCAAGATACACTCAAACAATTCTAGATCCACACTACATCCACCAAGATCCACTTGAAAATACTCTAGGTCCACATAGATCTACACTAGATCCACCAAAATCCACTCAAGAACTCAAGTTCCACCAAGTTCCCCTAAAAAAAAATCTAGATCCACTCAAAACTACTCGAAATCCTCCTAGATCTATCAAAATCCACTTGAAAATACTTCAAATCCACCAAGATTAACCAAGATACACTCAAAAAATTTCCAAATCCGCAATAGATCCACTTAAAAATACTCTAGATCCACTTGAAAATACTCTAAATCCTCATAGATCCACCAAGATTCACTTCATCCACCAAGATCCACTTGAAAATGATCGAGATCCACGAAAATCCACTTGAAAATACTCTATACTCCTATATCCACCAAAGTCCACTTAAAAATACACTATATCAACCTAGATCCACACTTGATCCACCAAAATCCACTAAAAAATGCTCTAGTTTCACCAAGATACACTTTGAAAAACTCTAAATCCACCAAGAGTCACTTCAAAATACTTTAGATGCGCCAAGATCCACTTAAACATACTCTGGATCCACTTTAGTTCCACCAAGATCCACTGAAAAATACTCTGGATCTACGGAAATTCACTCAAAAATAGCCTAGATCCACCAAGATTCACTTAAAAATACTTTAAATCCACCTTGATACACTCAAACAACTCTAGATCCACACTGCATCCACCAAGATCCACTTGAAAATAATCTAGATCCACGAAGATCCACTAGAAAATACTCTATCCTCATAGATCCACCGATGTCCACTTCAAAATACACTATATTAACCTAGATCCACACTAGATTCACCAAAATCCACTAAAAAATACTCTAGATCCACTAGGAATTCACCAAGATCCACTTTGAAGAACTCTAAATCCACCAAGATTCGCTTCAAAATACTTTAGATGCACCAAGATCCACTCTGAAATACTCTAGATCCAGTCTTGATCCATCAAGATCCACTTAAAAATACTCTGGATCCACTCTAGATCCAAGATCCACTTAAAAATACTTCAAAGTCACCTAGATCCACTCGAGATCCACCAAGATACACTCAAACAACTCTGGATCCACACTACATCCACCAAGATCCATTTGAAAATAATCTAGATCCACGAAGATCCACTTGAAAATACTCTATCCTCCTAGATCCACAAACACCCAGACCCACTTAAAAATACACTATATCAACCTAGATCCACACTAGTCCATCAAAGTCCACTAAAAAATACTCTAGATCCACCAAGATCTACACCAAGATTCACTTCAAAATACTTTAGATGCACCAAGATCCACTCTGAATTACTCTAGATCCACTTTAGATCCATCAAGATCCACTTTAAAATACTCTGGATCCACTCTATATCCACCAAGATCCACTAAAAAAAACTCTGAATCCTAGTAACATCCACTTAAGAATACTAACAGTACTGAAGGTGGGGGAGATTTCCCCCATCTTAAAAAAAAATTCGATAACTCTATTCATTTTTGAATCTCAGTTACCAATCTTGAAAGACTCAAGTTTTGTTGAATTTGAACAAATCGGCATTTGGCAATACACATTTTCCCAAAAATTGCAACTAAGGGAAAACTAAAATTTCTGAAATTGATAAATCTGGAAGAAAATCACAATTATCATGGAAGAAAATCACTGAGTCTTCCAGAATCTTAAGATTTCAAAGTTTATAAGTCTCCAATTTTTTTTTGCAGTTTCAAAAACTAACAAATTTCCGCCTCGTCTCTGATCATCGTAAATGACAGTAAAATTTACTGCGGGTCTTTTTTCTTCGGACTCCAATAAAAAAAAAACTCCATGCGAGTAAAAGATCAGTTTTAATTTTTTTTATGACTTAGATAAAGATACGAACACGAGGTGTCGGCTATTCGAGAAGAAAAGCTATGGGGTAAGTTTCCGCAGGAGTCAGTGCATATTCTTTCGGGGCGTCTAGACAATTGCGTCGCTCTGGCCGTCTAGACAGCGCTGTCATTGTTACAAGCATGTGTACATTTTCCAGAAAGTCCCCCCAATTTGATGATTCCAAAACTCGCCGAGTTTTCTGGTCATGAAGCCACTCCTGCTTCTCACATAAATTATCGGGCGTAAAAAACAAGAGGGGAAATCCCAGAAAACTTGGAAATGAGGAACAAGTGTTCAAAATAGGTCTCTGAATTTGACTCTCAAAGATAAATGCATCATTCTTTTTTACGTTATTATATGTAGTCGTAGAAGTACGGAAAAATTATGTCGTTTTGGAATTAGATTATCATTCATGATTTAGTTTGGCATTTTTAGTCTTTCCTAAGTTTGAAAGTTGCTGAAATTCAAAAAATTATGTATGTAAACTTTGATAACGACACTGACATGTATCCATAGTATCAAATTATAAAAATTGAAATTAAATGTGTGTTTTGACATTCAAGTTCAAAAATCGAAGAAAATTTGAAAATCAAATCAATTCGAAAATACGAACATTATAAAAATCGAAACTTTAAAGATGCAAGAGTTCTGATTTCAGGGTGAAAAACATTTTATTTTCAGATTCTTCAATCACAGATAATAAATATCATTTTGACTATCGAAAATTTTAACAGATATCTTACAACTTATCATGAATATAAATGTAGAATCCAGAAATGGTGAAGTTGAAACATATACGGTAGTCTCAGAATAATAGCCTCAAAAATTCAGACATCTTTGGAAATATGAACGTTCAAGCATTAAAATACCGAGTCATTAAAATCGAGAAAACCTATCCCAGATGGCAATATAGTGACAATTGACAATCATTGTAGAATTTGATTCATACTGATGGTACAATGATTTGTATCAACTCCGACCGCATTATTCTACAGTCATGTATGAATCATGATTGTACATAATTCGTAAATGATTGTAAAATGATTCACTCCCAGAAAAATGAGAGATATAAGAGAAATTATCCAAAATCGCAATCATTTACCAATGTTTGTGGCATCATCGAATTAGTCCATTTTTGTACAATCCATGTAACCATTATGTATGAACCATGATTCATACATAATTGTGGAATGATGCACAAATTGCTGAATCATTTTCTTGATGCATGAAAAAACATACCAACATTCATGAATCACAAACACTGAAACGTTGCTAAATCATTGTTCGATCACGTTTGAAACATAATGGTTCAATTATTCATATCAACTGCGACCGCATGATTCGACCATCATTCGTGAAAGAAGATGCACAAAATAATGGTAGAATGATTGCAGTTTCGAATGCATGTCAATTTCGATGTTACAATCATGGTACAATGATTCTAGCATTACGTATACCTGTGCATCCCGATTGAAAAACATTTTTTTTAAACCATATTTCGCTTTATTTATACTGAATCCTTAATTTACTCATATAACTGATAACAAACAATGACTCAGAATGTACGATTCTCAAATAACCATGTTTGATTAGGTGTGACTTTAAAACTGATTGTATACACATTTCATAACAAGGTCTTACATAACCTCATTTATTTCAGACTTGTTAACGAAAATATGTTTTTTGGAGAATGTTTGACCAACCATTAAAAGACTAATTCGACCTTTTGTAAGTTTTAACCTTAATTTTGTTATTTTCTGTCAATGAATTTTCGTGACTATCGTCGTGGTTGTAGGTTTTTCTTGAAAAGGGCCTAAATTATTGTGGTTGCAACGTCGAATAAGTACGGTAAATTTGTGGGGAAAATCGAAGAAAATATTTTCAACGAAAATCCACATTAAATTTTGATTTGAAAAAAAATTGACTCAATTAAATGATATGTGAAATTTATTAGGTACGTGTTACGAACATTAAAATCCAGAAAAAAAAACGAATTTCCGTTCAAGAATCTGAACTTTCGAAGATCGTAGATGTTGAACATGGAAAATCATTAAAACGTTTGAAAATTATCATCATTTATCTCCAAATTCGATTTTCTGTAGATAATGTAGTTTTGAGGTTTGAAGTGATCGAAGTGATCGCATGTGAAGTTTTTTGCCTAGTGAAGCTAACGATATTTTGAAAGCTTTTGTAGATACATCGAAGAAGCTTCATTACCAGCATGTGGACGGTATAAATTCTGTGATGAAGAAAATAGTGCTTATAAAATAATAATACGAAAACGAAAAAAAAAATATTCCCATGTAACGTAACATTTTGTAATGTTTAAGAATTATTGAAAAGTATGAAACTTTGGAAATTCGCAGTTTGAAATTTAATTGAATTTGAGTTCAAAATTAACAATGTATTAATCCATCAGGCATTTTCAAATTTCCGGTCATTTTGCGTTTGAAGTTCATATTGAGGTAAATTATTGCAGAAATTCGTTTTTGACGTGTATGTGATAGAAAATGTAATTTCGTATATCCTATTTTGTATAAAAGTTTTAGAGTTTCACAAATTTTTTTCAATTTTCAATTTTTCAAAATTTCACGAATTTTATTGTATAATTTTTGAAAGTCATCCTAAAAATTTGAAAATTCTCACGAAATTCTCTCAAATTTCCAAAGTGTTCCCAAATGTTCTAAAATACTTCGAAAAATATGTAAATTCTGATATGGAATTGCAAAAATTTTACTAAAACTCACGAAGTTTCACGCAAAATTTCAGTATAGTTCCGAATGCTTGCAAAGATACGAAAAGTTCGAAAATTTTCTAAAATCTTGCAAATACCCCAAATATCAAAATCCCTACATATTTCTAGTTAACTTTTGCAGGTTCCCTAAAATAATAAAAAATTCAGTATGATTGAAAAAATTTACAGAACTTTTTCCCAGATTCACAAAATGGTCGAAAATCTCTTACTTAACCAAAAATTTCCGGAAAATTACTAAAATTACGAAACCTTCAAAAAATTTTCAATCGTCAATAAAGCAGCAAAAAAAACTTCGCAAAAAAAATCTGAAAAATATACTGAAGCCATTGATGAAAGAAAAACATACAAATCTAGGTCAAATTGAGCGCGCAACCTCAAAAATCCCTCTTCTTCCATCCACTAGGTAATAAATGAATCAAATCAGAAAAACGAGAGTCATTGACGAATTCTATTTGATACATTCCTCGAAGTTCATTCTCAACATCCTCGCGTGTCGGCTCGAGCCATTTAAAGGAGCTCCCCGTAGCCGCGAGGGCGCGAGAAGAAAAATAGCAAGAGACAGAAAGAGCGAAAAACAGTGAATGAGCGATCGAGGCCCGTAGTAACTAAGCACTAATATTACATCTCGGGACTGACAGACGTGCGGACTTTAAATCTTAAGACTAACAAACAGTTAGCAGTCATCCGGTCTACTTCGACTTTTTATATTCTCATATACGCGCGCGTCAACACATGCCTGTGTACTCTTTCCCTAATGCTTTCGCGTATTTTTATTCATTTTCACGTCAAATTCATCCGAAAACTGCACATGTACACTTTTTTACCACTCTAACAATTTTCTGATGACGAAAATACAGTACTTTCCAACACTAAACGAATTTTTGAAAAGTACATAACCTAAAAAAATGCCTGAAATTTTTTGTAAGGCATTAATGTATATTGTTTTGCACCACTCTGACCTCTAAATTTTTAAATGCTAAGAATATGTAACTTTCCGAAATTAATAACATTGTTGAAAACTACATAACCTTAAAAAATGCCTGAAAGTACGTAGAAAAATTCTTTGTAAGACATTAATTTATATTGTTTGGCACCACTCTAACCTCAAAACTTTTTAATGCTAAGAATACGACACTTCCAGAAATTAATAACATTTTCGAAAACTATATAACCTCAAAATATGCCTAAAACAACGTAGAAAAAATTTTTGTAAGACATCAATTTATATTGTTTTGCACCACTCTAACCTCAAAATTTTCTGATATCAAGAATATGATACTTTCTAAAATAAATAACATTTTCGAAAACTACATAACCTTAAAAAATGCTTGAAACTACGTAGAAAAATTTGTTGTGAAACATTAATTTATATTGTTTTGCACCACTCTAACCTCAAAATTTTCTAATGCTAAGAATATGGAACTTTCCAAAATTAATAACATTTTCGAAAACTACATAACCTCAAAAAACGCTTGAAACTACGTAGAAAAAATTGTGTGTGACACTTTTATTGTTTTTCACCACTTTAACCTCAAAATTGTCTGATGCCAAGGATATGGAACTTTCGAAAATTATTCACATTTTCGAAAACTACATAACCTCAAAAAATGCCTGAAACTACGTAAAAAATTTTCTTGTAGAACCTTTTGATTATTTTTCACCACTCTAACCTCAAGATTGGTACTTCAAATGTATTTTTCGGTCCTCATGGCGGAAAATAGTATCCTTAAATGCATAATGGCCAAGTATTTTCGACAAAAGCAAGACATTTGTATGTTTGACAATAATCTTTCCCACTGGAAAAAATTGTAAGTAGTGAAAAACCAAGAAGAAAATGTGTCATGTTTTCTGAACGATCCCAAAGTATCTTATTGGTAAGATAAACGATATAAAAGGTAAGAAGGCGCAATGGCCGTGAATCGCATTGTGGGGAGCCTGAAAATAAGGTATAATTTTCCGCGCCAATTAAGGTCTTCAAGAATTGCGACCAATTGAGCAAGAGGGTCAGACCTTAGACTCAGGGGCAAAGCGCGCCAACCCCCTATAATTTATTATTGATTAGATCGAATCAAGAAAAAAAGTCGCAGCCACTCGTTCTTTCCCGTCTCAAAGTCGCGTTGAATTGCCCGCTTCGGGAAACTGCTGTGAATTAGTAGCAATCGGAAAACTCTTGAATGTGGAAAAGGCAGATTCTGATGGAAATTGTAGTACATTTTATGAGTTCGTGAAATTCTTATTGATTCCGAACAATTCCCGAGTATTGAAAATTTAACAAAATATAGGAATTTAGGGAATTTTGGAGAATTTCATTTCATCAAATTTCGTTAATGATGAATTTTATCGAAGTTCTCTATCAATTTCCAATGATGAATATCAACATTTTTTAGTGATGAATTTCATTGAACTTTTTCAATCATTATCATAAAAAATCCGAATATATGAATTTCATTGAACTTTTTCAATCATTATCATAAAAAATCCGAATATATTTCGGAACTCGAAAATCTCCCTAATTTTGCAAAAATCAGCTTTTTTCGCAAAATTTTGCAAAAATAAGTTTTTTGCGCATAATTTTGCAAAAATCACTTTTTTGCGCAAAAATTTGCAAAAATCATTTCTTTGCGCAACATTTTGCAAAAATCAACTTTTTGCGCAAAATTGCGCTAATTTTCGCAAAAATCAACCTAATAAACCTCCACCTAACCTATTTTTCCATAAAATGAAGAGATTTTGAAGATATCTCGAAGGAATTAATGATTAAAATCTCCCCATTCATCTCACTTCTTTCAAC
>JAPYZK010001869.1:0-25401 GCA_030522785.1 Platygaster equestris | reverse complement strand
AGAGATTCAAATGGTTCAATTCTTCTAAAATTCAAATTTAAAATTTTCAAAAAGCTTTAAATTTGAGTCCGAAAATTCCGTAATGTTGAAAAATATTAAAAATTCTTCGAGATTCAAATGATTCAATTCTTCGAAAATTCACATTTCAAAATTTCAAACAGCTTTCAATTTAAGTCCGAAAATTCCGCAATGTTGAAAAATATTCAAAACTCTCAGAGATTCAAATGATTCAATTCTTCTGAAATTCAAATTTAAAAATGTCAAAAAGCTTTCAATTTGAGTCCAAAAATTCCGTAATGTTGAAAAATATTCAAAATTCTCAGAGATTCAAATGATTCAATTCTTCGGAAATTCAAATATTCAAATTTCAAAAAGCTCTAAATTCAAGTCCGAAAATTCCGTAATGTTGAAAAATATTCAAAATTCTCCGAGATTCAAATGATTTCATTCTTCGAAAATTCAAATTTCAATTAGATTGCAACAAATTTCAACTATATTTTAATCTAGTTAAAAATGAACTAGATTATTAAAATAATTATATATTCAAATAATAAATAAAAAATGAGAAATAAACTTCAAATAAATATTATTAAAATAACTTTATAACTAGAGAATAGAAATTAACTAGATTCTAATCTAGTTGAAATTTCAACAAACTTTAACTAGATTTTCGAATTCGATTTTTACATAATTTCATAAAAACCAAATTTTACCTTATAATCGAAATTCGAGTAATATTTTCGAACGCGACGGTTTTCGTTTATTTTCGTTGAATTGATCGCTGAGCTGTGAAAGAGTGGAAAATGTCGATTGAATTTTCTAATTCGATCCGGAAATGAGATTGAATCGTTCAGCGCGTTCCAGAGCTGACGCTCGAAATGGGAGAAGAATCGCGAGTGAGGAAGGCTGCAAGGTCGGTCAGTGACTCGATTCTTCAGCGCGACTCGCGATTGCCCTCAGCGCGATAATAAGCAGCGCCGCTACAGTAGCGGCTCTAAAAATACGTGCGCCGATTCAAAGCAGGAAATAGCCGGCGCTCGCGTTTTATTCGCCGGGGCGCGAATTCAGCGAGACACGCTGTCGCGTTGGAAGTTTCTCGGATTTCGAGTAGGTCACCGCGGACCCGATTTTTGGAGGAGATTTTGGGAGATATTTTTGAAATTGTCAGAAGTTTCGGAATTGTCTATATTTTGGGAATTCTCGAAGTTTTTCAGAGTTTCTGGATAATTTAAAATTATTATAAATGTAAAATTTTCAAGATTTTCAAGATTTTCGAGATTTTTGAAATTTCTTAAAATCAACAAATTATCGAATTATTCAACATTTTGGAAGTTTCATAATTATGCATATTTTGGGAATTTTCGAAATTTCTTGGAGATTCAGGATAATTAAAATATCCAAAATTATCAAAACTATAAAAATTTTCGAGATTCTTACAATTCTTAAGATTTTTAACATTCTTGAAATTTCTTGAGTTGACCAAATTATTAGAATATTTTGAATTTTTCAAGATTTTCCAGATTTTCGAGATTTTTGAAATTTCTTAAAATCAACAAATTATCGAAATATTCAAAAGTTTTGGAAGTTTCAGAATTATGTATATTTTGGGAATTCTCGAAGTTTTTCAAAGTTTCTGGATAATTCGAATATCCGAAATTATCAAATCTACGAAAAATTTTCAAGATTTTTACAATTCTTAGATTTTCTTCAACATTCTCGAAAATTCTTGAGTTGACCAAATTATTAGAATATTTAAAATTGTCGGAAGTTTCAGAATTATTTATATTCTCCAAATTCTCGAAATTTTTCAAAATTTCAGGATAATTCGAATAATTCGAAGTATCGAAACTTTGAAAATTTTTCAAGATATTCTAAATTCGGAAAATTTTCGAGATTCTTATAATTTCTTGAAAACACTAAATTATCGAAATATTCAAAATTTTCGGGAGTTTTAGAATTTTCTATATTTCTAAAATTCTTAAAATTTTTAAGATTCTTGAAATTTCTTGAAATTACCAAATTATCGAAATACTCAAAATTTTCAGAAATTTCAGAATTATATACATTTTAAAAATTGTCAAAATTTATCAGACTTTCAGGATAATTCGAATATTTTAAATTATCGAAACTTGAAAATTTTTTTAAATTTAAACAATTCTCAAGATTTTCAAGATTCTTGACATTTCTTGAATTTACTTAATTATCGAAATATTCAACATTTTCAGAAGTTTCAGAATCATCTATATTTTCAAAATTCTCAAAATTTATCAGACTTTCAGGATAATTCGAATATTCAAAATGTTGAAATTCTAAAAATTTCCAACATTATCAAAATTCTGAAGATTTCCAAGATTCTTGAAATTTTGTTGAATTAGCCAAATTATCGAAGTATTTAAAATTTCTGGAAGTTTCAGAATTCTCTATAAATTCAAAATTCTCAAAATTTTGCAGTGTTTGAGGATAATTCGAATATTTGAAATTAGCAAAATTTCAAAAATTTTGGAAGGTTTTCAAAATTCTAAAGATTTTCAAGAATCTTGAAATTTTTTGAATTAACTAAATTATCGAAGTATTCCAAATTTCCAGAATTTTCAGAATTCTCTATATGCCCAAAATTTTTCAGTGTTTCAGGATAGTTCGAATATTTAAAATTATCAAAATTTTAAAAAGTTTCCAAGATCCAAGAATTTCTCAGGATTTTCGAAATTCTGGAAAATTCTTGAATTACCCAAATTATGGAAATATTCAAAATTCTCAAAATCTTTCAGAATTTCAGAATATTTCGAAGTTCGAATATTTTAAATTATCAAAATTCCAAAAAATTTTCAAGATTTACAAAATTCCCAGCATTTTCGAGATTATCGAAATGTCTTGAAATAAATGAATAAATTTAAATTCAGCAAAATTTTTAACAAAAATAAATTAAGAGAAACAATTTACGTAATCAATATTTACTCAAAATAATAAAAATCTTCTATTCTGATTTTTCGCAAATTCAACATTTTTTTGAACTCTTGGAAATTCAAAAAATTCTACTAGTTGTTCAAAAAATTATGCATCCACTAAAAAATCTGCAATTATTATCGTAAACTCCTTAATTATTCGATGCAATACCAGAAGTACTAAATTCAAGTGTATTCAACTGCAAAAAAATGTAAATCTGAATAAATTAGTCCACTTCGGCTTCTACCTCGCGTATATACGAGCACATATCGCTATCAGACGACACTTTGTACTTTCACAACGCGCAGATTAAATAAGAAAATAAGATAACATATCATGAACATTTTAATTGATTTTTGAAGCCAAAAAGTAGAAACTCGTTGCACCAAATGGAAGTGAAATGTTTCTTTTATCTCTGGATATGAAATTATCAGCGAGTGAAGGAACTCATTGGGCGAATTAATTATTGTCGTATTGTATGAAAATTTGACGTTTCGTCAATTGTTTTGAGGAAAAGTGAGTCAATCCTGGGGAATAAAAATTAAAATAATGGATGAACTCCAAAATCGACTGAAAAAACGACAATAATTCTAAAATCCAAAAATTGCAATAAAAAAAATCGCCGACTTGAAAAATCTACGAAATCAGATCCCAAAAAACCGTGAAGAAACTGGATAAAAAAAGATTCTGTAAGAATAAGAAAAATTGATGAACTCCAAATTGATGAACTCCAGAATCGACTCAAAAGACGATGAAAATTCTAAAATCCGAAAATCGAAATTAAAAAATCGCTGAGTTTTTCAAAATCCACGAGATAAGAACCAAAAACCTGTCAAGAAATAGAAAAAAAATATACCGTAAGGATAACAAAAATTGATAAACTCCAGAATCGACTCAAAAGAAGACGAAAAATTCTAAAAATTAAAAATTGAGATCAAAGAATCCACAAAATCAGATCCCAAAAAAACCGTCGAAAAAGTGAATGAAAAATATCTTGTAAGAATAAAAAAAATTTATGAACTCCAAAATCGATTCAAAATACAACAAAAATTCTAAAATCTAAACATCGTAATAAAAAAATCGCAAATTTCAAAAGTCCACGAAATCAGAGCGAAAAAATTATCAAAAAACTGAATAGAAAAGATCCTGTAAAAAGAAAAAAAATCGATAAACTTCAGAATCGACTCAAAAATCGACACAAATTCTAAAATACAAAAATCGTAGTATAAAAATCCCAAATTTCGAAAGTTTACAAAATTAGAGCCAAAAAAACTGTCAAGAGACAAAATAAAAAAAAACTTGTCAGAATAAATAAGATCGATAAACTCCAAAATCGACTCAAAGAGCGACAAAAATTTTTAAATCCAAAAATCGTAATAAAAAAATTGCAAACTTCAAATATCCACAAAATCAGATCCCAAAAAACCGTCGAGAAACTGAACAAAAAAAGATCCTGTCAGAATAAAAAAAATGTATGAACTCCAAAATCGATTCGAAAAACAACAAAAATTCTAAAATCCAAAAATCCTAATCAAAAAATCTCAAATCCCAAAAATCCACAAAATCAGCGAAAAAACGTCATCGTAATCCCAAAATATTTAGCAAATCCCAAAAATCCCCAAAATCATCCAAAAAAGACCTCAATAAACTGAATAAAAGAATTACCCTGTAAGAATCAATTCGACAGTTGCGCTACTTGGGCATGATACACTTCCAACTCGATTTTCCCCGGAAAAAGCGCACCGAATAAAACCCCTTTGCACAAGTGTTGTCTCTCGAAAAAAAAAAATGTCTCGGAAAACAATGTAATTAGGCGCGGGAAAGAAGAGGATCGCGCGCCCATTGTGCGCGCGTTTATCTTTGAGCATCGGAGTTGTTAATGGGCCATTCATCTCGTTATCAGAGGCCCTGATAAAGCGGGCATGCAAATCGCGAAACGGGACAAGTCCAGCTACACTTTCAATTGCACTTGACAGAGCGGCGCGGATAATGGGTGTGGCATTGTTTCCCACCGCTCGGGGCATCTAATTATTCAGCGCAAACAGCGCACGTACGCGCCTTATCGCACGAGTCCGGCCGGCGATTTTTTTTTTTTCATTTTCTTGTCTTTTTCGCTGCTTCTTATTCGTCTTCTCTCCTCTTTTTCTGCGGTTCATTAAACTCGAATGCCCGATTTCGGGCGGGTGTTTCACGAAGGGGATTCAGTTGGTAAACTGATGACTTCCGCTTTTAGTTTTGGATGAGTAATTTAGATTGACGGATGATTTGAGTCATTGGATAGTTTTTTATTATTTTTGAGAATTGATTTCGAGAATTGGACTTTTTTTTGTTTCAATTATTTTAGAATGTGAGATTTATTGAAAAATTTTTTGAAATTTTATTTTCTGGGATTTTCCGACATTTGCCCGAAAGTTGCGTATATTAATGTTATCCGAATTTCTGGAATAATTCGATTGGACAGTTTTCTATTATTATAGAAATTTTGGAATCTGTAAGAATTTATTTTTGAAATTGGACTGTTTTTGATTTGAAATTTTTTCAAAATTGAGATCTGTTGAAAATTTAGGAGATTAGAATTTTATGAAATTCTCCGACGTTCGCCCGAAATTTTCGTATTTTGATGTTATCTGAATTTCTGAAATGATTCAATTTTCATTAGACAGTTTTTTATTATCGTTGAAATTTTGTAATTTTTGAAAATAAATCTCTGAAATTAGACATTTTATTAACATTTTATTTCTCCGACATTTTCCCAAAATTTGCGTATTTTGATGTTATCCGAATTTCTGGAATAATTCGAGTTTCATTGGATAGTTATTATTTTTGAAATTTTGTAATTTTTGATAACTGATTTCGGAAATTGAACTGTTTTTGATTGAGGATTTTTTCAAAATTGAGATTTGTTGGAAATTTAGGATATTGGAATTTTATGAAATTCTCCGACATTTGCCCGAATTTTGCGTATTTTAATGTTATCCTAATTTCTGGAATGATTTGATTTTCATTGGACAGTTTTTCATTATTTTAGAAATTTTGTGTAATTTTTGAGAATTAATCCCGGAAATTGAACTGTTTTTGATTTGAGATTTTTTCAAAATCGAGATTTGTTGAAAATTAAGGAGATTGGAATTTTTTGTAATTGTCCGACATTTGCCCGAAATTTGCATATTTTAATGTTATCCAAATTTCTGGAATAATTTGATTTTCATTGAACAGTTTTTTATTATTTTTGAAATTCGGTTTGATATTCCGAAATAAAACTTTTTTTTATTAAAGATATCTGAATATTGAGATTTTTCGAAAATTTAGGAGATTTAGAGAATTTTGTGGAATTCTCCAACACTCGCCCGAAATTTCCCAATTCTAATGATTATCCGAATTTCCGTAATTTTATTATTTTCAAAATTGGGTTATTTTTGAGAAATAATTTTGAAAATTGAACTTTTTTGATTTACGATTTTTCAAAATTCAGATTTACTGAAAATTTAGGAAATTAGAATTTTCTGTAATTCTCCGACATTTGCCCGAAATTCCTCTGAAATTTCCCAATTTCAATTTTATTCGAATTTCCTTAAGAATTTCGTTTTGATCGGAAAGTTAATTATTATTTTCAAAATTGCGTAATTTTTGAGAATACATCTTAAAAATTGAACTTTTTTCAATTTTCATCATTGTAAAATTAAGGATTCATTAATAATTTCGAAGATTTCGAGAATTTTCCGGACTTCTCGGCCGTTTGCCCGAAATTCTTCCGAAAATTCCCAGTTTCATTGTTGTAAAAATTTTCTTACCTAATAATTTAATTTTCAGTAGACAATTTACATTATTTCCAGAATTTCTTGATTTTTGAAAATTTATTTTCAATTCTGGAATCTTTATTTTATCTTTTGAAAATTGAAAGTTCATCAGAAATGTGAAAAATTTCGAAAATTTTCCGACATTTGCCCGAAATGTCTCCGAAATTTCCCAATTTTCATGTTATCCACGTTTATTGAAAAATTTCCTGTCCAGAATTCGGAAAACTGGAAAACAGTGATTTTCCCAATTGAAAAAAAAAAAAAAAAAAAAAACGTATAAAATTTGTGTTCCGCAGAATTTTCACATTTCTGGAATTCGCGCAGGAACCAGCATATTTGAAATCCAAAAATCTGCCAAGTTTTCCGAACTTCGCAAGATTTTCGAGATTCTTGAAATTTCTTGAAATCACTAAATTATCGAAATATTCCAAATTTTCAGAAGTTTTACAATTATCTATAGTCTCAAAATTCTCAACATTATTTAAAGTTTCAGGATAATTCAAATATTCGAAATAATCAAAGTTTCGAAAATTTTTCAAGATATCCGAAATTCTTAGGATTTTCAAGATTCTTGAAATTTCTTGAAATCACTAGATTATCGAAATATTCCAAATTTTCGGAAATTTCAGAATTATATATATTTCTAAAATTCTCAAAATTGTTCAAAGTTTCAGGATAATTTAAATATTCAAAATTATAAAAATTTTGAAAATTTGTCATGATTTTCGAAATTCTTACGATTTTCAAGATTCTTGGAATTTCTTGAAATCAGTGAATTATCAATATATTCAAAATTTTCAGAAGTTGCAGAATTATCTATATTTACAAAATTTTTCAAAGTTTCAGGATGATTCAAATATTTCAAATTATCGGAACCTAGAAAATTTTGCTAGATTTTTAAAATTATTGAGATTGTTAAGATTCTCGAATTTCTTTGAAATCACCAAATTATCAAAATATTGAAAATTTTCAGAAGTTTCAGAATTTATATTTATATTTATATTATTTAGAATATATATTCTCAAAATTCTTAAAATCATTTCAAGTTTCATGATAATTCAAATATTCAAAATTGTTCAAGATTTTCAAAATTCATCAGATTTTGAATATTTTTGGAATTTCTTAAAATCACTCAATTATCAGAATATTCAAAATTTTCAGAAGTTTCAGAATTATCCATAATCTCAAAATTCTCAAAATTATTTAAAGTTTCATGATAACTGAAATAATCAAAATTATAAAAATTTTGTAAATTTTTCTAGATTTCCGAAATTCTCAAAATTTTCAAGATTCTTGAAATTTCTTGAAATCACCAAATTATCGAAATATTAAAAATTTTCGCCAATTTCAGAATTATCTATACTTGAAAAATTCAAAATTATTCAAAGGTTCAGGATAATTTAAATACTCAAAGTCATAAAAATTCCTAAAATTTTTCATGATTTTCGAAATTCTTAAAATTTTCAAGATTTTTGCAATTTCTCGAAAACACTAAATTATCGAAATATCCAAAATTTTCAGAAGCTTCAGAATTATCTATATTTTCAAAATTGCCAAAAAACTTGCTTCTGGCAGAAAAATTGAAAAAAAAAAAAAAAATTCGAACATAAAAATCAATGTAATTCCCTATCTATCGATTTTTTCTGAATTCTCTCATCGCGAAAACAGGTGCTCACTCGGGAGTGATATCGCACTTAACGAGACGCAATGGGGTCAGAGAGAAGCCAAGCCAAAACGGGCGAGAGAAATAAAAAAGAGACAGCAAAATAGAAGCAAGTGGATAATAAGAAAGAGCGGGTTGTAAATCGCCGACAACTCCGCGAGACGCGATTCAAAACCCTCGCAGATTTCAGTTGTAAAGTTTGCGAGTAAATTCGCGAAAAGCTCGACGTACGAAATAAGCGAATTTACGAGGGATAAAGCAGCGTAAAATTATTACATTCTCCGCAAAATGAGAAAATCGTTTTCGGAATTTCCCCGAGTTTCCCGAGGAAAATTCACGCGAATTAACTCCGCTGCATATGAAATGTTGTTTCTGTTTTTCATGATGTAGAAGGGAAATTTAGATAACATTAAAATTGGGAAATTTCGGGTAAATGTCGGAAAATTCTCTGAAATTCTCGGAATTTTGTAATGTTTTGGTAAATCTGAAATTTCAAAATGATGAAAATCTGAAAAAGTTGAATTTTCGAAATTGGGAAATTTCGGGAAAATGTCGGAAAATTCTGTGAAATTCTCGAAATTTTATAATTTTTGATCAGTCTACAATAAAATTTTTGAATAATACAAATTTGAAAAAAGTTCAGTTTTCGAAATCGGGAAATTTCGGACAAATGTCGGAAAATTCTGTGCAATTCTCGGAATTTTCTTATTTTTTCATAAATCTAAAATTTTGAAATGATGAAAGTCTGAAAAAAGTTCAGTTTTCGAAATTGGGAAATTTCGCGCAAATGTCGGAAAATTCTGTAAAATTCTAGAAATGTTCTAATTTTTTGATAAATCTAAAATTTTTAAATGATAAAAATTTGAAAAAAGTTCAATTTTCGAAATCTGGAAATTTCGGGCAAATGTCGGAAAATTCTGTGCAATTCTCGAAATTTTCTAATTTTTTGATAAATCTAAAATTTCAAACTGATGAAAATCTGAAAAAATTTCATATTCCGAAATTTGGAAATTTCAGGCAAATGTCGGAAAATTCTGTGAAATTCTCGAAATTTTCTAATTTGTTGATAATGCTAAAATTTTTAAATGATAAAAATTTAAAAAAAGTTCAGTTTTCGAAATCGGGAAATTTCGGACAAATGTCGGAAAATTCTGTGCAATTCTCGGAATTTTCTTATTTTTTCATAAGTCTAAAATTTTTAAATGATGAAAGTCTGAAAAAAGTTCAATTTTCGAAATTGGGAAATTTCGGAGGAATTTCGGGTGAATGTCTGAGAATTCCGGAAAATTCTCGGAATTTTCGAAATTTCTGACAAATATTGAATTCCGAATAGGTTTTCAAAAATTGAATTTTTAAGCTAAATTCTCGAAAATTACGAAATTTTCAAAATTATAAAGAATTGTATGAAAAATGAACAATATAAAAAAATAAAAAATTCACATTAAATACTTAAAGAAATTTGGATAAGATCCAAATTTTGAAATTTCGGATGAATTTCGGGATGAAGTTTCTCGAAACTTTGATAATTATCAAAATTTTCATAATCGTCAAAATCACCAACATTCTTTACATTCTCAAAATTCCGAAATTTTTCGTTCACTGATATTTCTCAATATTTTCAAAAACCTTCAAAATTAACGAAATCTCCCAAATTTCCGAAATTTCTCAAAATATTTGAAATTTTTGAAACATTCAAAATTCTCAACATTTTTATAATTCTCGGAAATTTCATAATTTTCCAAGTTATCAAAGTTTAAAAATATTTAGAATCATGCAAATAATCGAGATTTTCGAAATTTTAAACATACTCAAAATTTTCATAATCTTCAAAATCATTAAATTAATGAAAATTCTCAAAATTTCGAAAATTTTTCGTGAATTTCGAAGTTCTTATAATTTCAAAAATCCGAAAAATTCACGAAATCATAAAAATTTGTGAAATTTCACAATAATCGAAATATTTGAAGTTTTTAAATCATTCAAAATTCTCGAAATTCTCAGAAATTTCATAATTTCCCAAGTTATCAGAGTTTTCAAAATGTCAGAATCATGAAAATAATTAAGTTTCTCGAAACTTTGATGATTCTCAAAATTTTCATTATCTTCAAAATCATTAAAATTCTTCAAATTCCCAAAATTCCGAAATTTTTCGTTAATTGATATTCCTCAATATTTCGAAAATCCTCTAAAATAAACGAAATCCCCCAAATTTCCGAAATATCCCGAAATATTTGAAATTTTTCAAACATTCAAAATTCTTATAATTCTCTGAAATTTCATAATTTCCCAAGTTATCAAAGTTTTCAAAATTTCAAGTTCATGTAAATAATCAAGTTTCTCGAAACTTGGATCAAAATGTTTATAATCTTCAACATCATTAAAATTCTTAAAATTTGCAAAATTTAAAAAATTTCCGACAATAAATTGAAAAGTTCTTGATATTTTCAAAATCCTCTAAAATCCACGAAATCCCCCAAATTTCCTAAATTCCACATTAATCGAAATATTTGAAATTCACACGTACATTAATCTTAATTCTCTTACATTTGTCCACCGTGGGAACGAAAGTCAGCGAGCACCACAAATAAGAGAAATGTTGGAAAGGGGAAGAAAAAGGTGTGGGGGGGGGGGGTGTCAACTCGCATTATTAATCTCGTTGTTTGGACTACTTAGGAGGCAGATAAGATCGCGAGTATGACGACTACAGTACTCCGACACACCACATTATTTTCTCCTTCCCTTTTCACGTCTCAGCAGATGGAGAAAAGAAAACGAAGAAGATGATAAATTATTCATAATCCAGAACTCGATTCTCCAATTTGAATAAATCGATTTACACTAATTAATTAGAACCATTCAGCGTGACTAATTAATTAGACTAATTGCAGTTAAAAGATTGTCACTTTTGGGACGAGTGAAATGTTTGTTAATTAACGAGATTATTTATCGTTAATAAGGGGAATTTTACAGAATTTATTGCAGGGACTTATCTACTAAAAATGGCGCCCGAGGCAGGGAAATGAATTCGCCCCCCCCCCCTCCCCCCACCCCGAAGGTTGGAAGTTACGAAATTTTTGAAGTTTTTGAGTTTTTGGAGTTTTTATGAATTTGTGAGAATGTTGAAGTTTTATAGTATTTTCAAGTTTCAAAAAATGTTGAGTTCAAAGTTCAAAAAATGTTGAGTTTCAAGTACATCTTATGTGACATTTCAGAATTTTTGAAGTTTTGAAGGTTGGAAGTTACGAAATTTTTGAAGTTTTCGAGTTTGTGGAGTTTCTATGAATTTGTGAGGATAATGAAGTTTTACAGTATTTTGAAGTTTTGTAATTCCGACAATTTTTATTACTTTGAATTTTTGGACAGTTTTTGAGTATGAAAGTTGTTGAATATTTCGATTTTCGAAGTTTTGATAATTCTGGAAGTTTTGCAGTTTGGAAGAATTTTTAAACTTGATGTTGAAAAATTCCAAAAATTTCGAAGCCTAGAAGAATTCCGAAGCTTAAAATTTTCAAATTTGCGAACTGTTGCAGTTTTTGAAGTTTTGGACAATTCAAAAACCTTGGAGTTTTTACGGATTCGGATGGTTTTGAAGTTTTTTATATAATTTTGATGTTTCGAAGTGTTAAAATTTGGAATTTCTAGAATTTTTTTTGGCTTTGTGAAGTTTTGACGAATTTCTGAGATTGTTGAAATTTCACAGTATTTTGAAGTTTTTTGATTCCGGAATTTTTTATTACTTCCCATTTTCGAACAATTTTAAAGTATGAAAGTTGTTGTTAAGTATTTCGATTGCAAAAGTTCTGAAAATTCCGAAAGTTTTGCAGTTTTGAATAATTTTGAAACTTGGAGGATTAAAAATTACGATAATTTCAAAGTTTGGAAGAATTCCGGAGTTTCGAATTTGCGAACTTTTGCAGTTTTAGAAGTTTTGGAAATTTCTAAAACTTCGAAGTTTCGACGGATTTGGATAGGTTTTAAAGTTTTGAATATAATTTTGATGTTTCGAAGTGTTGAAATTTGAAATGTCTAGAATTTTGTTTGGTTTTGTGAAGTCTTGACGAATTTCTGAGATTGTTGAAGTTTTACAGTATTTAAAAGTTTTGTAATTCCGAAACTTTTTATTACCTTCAATTTTTAGACAATTTTTAAGTACGAAAGTTGTTAAGTATTTCGATTTTCTTAGTTTTTGACATTCCGAAAATTCCATAGTTTTGAATAATCTTGAAACTTAAAGGATTAAAAATTGGGAAAATTTCGAAGCTTGGAAGAATTTCGAAGCTTCAAATTCTCGAACTTTTGCAGTTTTTAAAGTTTTGGAAATTTTGAAAACTTCGAAGTTTTGACGGATTTGGATAGGTTTTGAAGTTTTGAATATAATTTTGATGTTTCGAAGTGTCGAAATTTGAAATGTCTAGAATTTCGTTTGATTTTCTGAAGTTTTGACGAATTTCTGATATTGTTCAAGTTTTACAGTATTTTGAAGTTTTGTAATTCCGAAAATTTTTATAACCTTCAATTTTTGGACAATTTTTAAGTACGAAAGTTGTTAAATATTTCGATTTTCAAAGTTTTGGACATTCCGAAAATTCTGCAGTTTTAAAGAATTTTAAAACTTGGAAGATTCAAAATTGCGAAATTTTCGAAGTTTGGAAGAATTCCGAAGGTTCGAATTTGCGAACTTTCGCAGTTTTTGAAGTTTTGGAAATTTCGAAAACTTCAAAGTTCTGACGGATTTGGATAAGTTTTAAAGTTTTTAATATAATTTCATTGTTTCGAAGTGTTGAAATTCGGAAATCCTCGATTTTTTTTCGTTTTTGTTTTATGTACTTTCAACGATTTTGCAATAATATTGAAGTTTTCAAGTATTTCGAATTTTCGGAATTCCGAAGTTTCGAAAAACTTTAAAATTTTAAACAGTTCATGTGTTTCATTTGCGCCCCCTGATTTACTGTCCTCAAAATTGGTATAATGTCCGATAGAATTATTATTATGTTACAAATTTTACGGATCGAAAAATGCAGCTCTTTTTCGACTAAATTCGGACTAAATTAATAGTCCTAGATCATTATCTTTTTTTTGTCTACTCGCCACATTCCGATATCAGGGAGCATAATGGATCATCTGTCACAGCTGTAAAAGCACATTATTCGTGTTTTTCGCGCCCCCTCGTAAAACTGAGATTTAATCTCGCTGAAAACACTTGTCGGCTCCCCTCCGCCGAGCCCACAATTACTCGACTGTAAACTAAACACAACTTTCCAGGAAAGTAATCTGCCAAAGAGAACCGAACAACGTGAAAATCACTAATGCAATTTATTATTGCTTGCTCTATTTTTGTTTATCGATTACGAGGGCAGAGAATGTTCAATGTTTACACGAAAAAATGGAATATCCAATTATGTTTTTCTTTTCTTGTAAAAATAGAATATTCCGAATTTACTGAAGTTTCCAGACATTGTGAACATTGTGAACATGATTTTGGAAAATTATATCAATTGTTGAAAAATTAAGTTTGGAAAATTCGTATTTGTGGATTTCGAATTTCAATTGATGAAGTTCAAAAAAAGTTTGTACGAGCATATAAATCATCTCTATTTTTATGTTCCAAAATTTTCAGTTTATAATTGTTAAGTTCAAGGATTAAAATTGAAAAAAATTAAATTATTGCATACGTTTTTGACGTTTTGAAATCATAAAATCAGAATTTCAAGTTTTTCGAATTTATTCTGGAAAATGGAGTATAATAGAGAATAATAGTATTAATTTATATAAATTTATTGTACTATATTTTGGGAGAATTTTTGTTTCATTCATAAAAAATGTCCGATCTTGTAATAATTGTGCGAAATTTTATGAAAATCTGATATATTTAGTAGAATTTACAGACTTTACAGTAGTTTTCATAATTTCTGTCTATTTTTCATTTTTTTTCGAATATGTACGTAATTTTCAGAAATTTCTAATTTCATAAATTTCTTCGAGTTTTGAATCATTTCTCGAGTTACGAAAACTACAATCATCATTCGAGCAAGAATAAAATTTGCAGGTTTTTGGAATTTGAGAAACTTTTCGAAATTTTACAATATAAATTTATGGGAATGTTTATTAATTTCCGACATGTTCCTGTTTTGAAACATTTTCGGGAAATCGTCAGCAAATTTTTAAACTTCACCTTAATTTTTCATACATACATAAATTTTTCGCAAATTCAATTTCTTAGCTCAGTTTTTCTTCCTGAAACAAAGGATCCATTTTGAAATTGACTCCGAGAGAATCGAGAATCGAGAAAGAAATCAAGTTGAGGAAGAATGCGGCAATGAAAAATGACGCCCTTCGAGAATTTCCCGTTGGGATAAATGGAAGAAGTAAAGTGAAAGAGTGTTGGTGTGCGTGTGCAAATAATATATCCCTGGCGATAAAAAAAGGTCTTTTCAATATCTTCAAGATATCTTTTATTCGTTTGCAGATAATCTTCAGAAAAATATCTTGAAGACATCTTTTGCGCCATGGTGATTTTATATGTTCAAGATATCCCTAGGAAGATATCAGAAAGATATCGATATAAAGATATCTTACAGTTATTCTCAAAAAGATATGTGCGAAAAATTCTTGTAAAGATGTATGTAACATATTTGTGGAAAGATATTTTGTAGATATTTTTAAAAAGATATCTAGGAGATATTGTTAGAAAGATATTTTCGAAAGGTGTTATAAGGTATATTAATTTGTAATTTAAAAGGCGCTGGTTGAAAAACAATGTTTTTTATAAACAAAAAACAAATACAAAGTACACTGAAAAGTTGTTTGGTACAGCCAACCAAAGATTTGGTAGATATTTTACCAACCAAAAAGTTTGATAGAGAGAACCAAATTTTATTACCAGCGACCAAAAATGCGTTTCAGCTGAATGAAAATTTGGTTCAGCTAGTCAAAATTTGATACGCACAAATAAAAATTTGGTTGGCTAAATATCTACCAAATGTTTGGTTGGCTGTAGCAAACCAACTTTTCTGTGTACATTTGTAATATAACGAATTTCATTTAAGATTTCATTAAGGACGCGTGCACTAATTCCGTTCTCCATGTGTCTGAATCCAGCTGAATCGCCATTTTCTTCTCGGTCCAGCAAATTAGAATTGGTCGAGAAATTTCATCAAAATCGCCGCGGTTATGGTATTGGGTCTTGGAATTTCCCGAGCTGACTTTCCATTGTTGCGCCCTGTAATGAATAACATTTTCGAAATTAAAATGATAGCCTATGGAATGCCTTGAACCTCTTGCAGGTTATTTCAGGTTATTTACTGAAGTTAAACTTACAACAAAACTGTCTGCAACTCGTGGTTCGCAGCAAATGATGCAGCTAGTCAGATGTCACCAAAATGATTTATAACAAAATATTTTCAAAACATCTTCTCAATATTTAAAGAAAGGTATGTATCAAAAAACATTTTCTCAATATTCGTAGAAAGATATACGCAAAATATATTTAGACAAATATTCACCAGACACATTTTCTTCGTCGAGAAATATCTTCTCAATGTTTTCGAAATATATAGGTAAAGATATTCGCGGTAAGATATTTAGAAAACATCTTTTCAATATCTGCAACAAGATATCTTCGAAAAGATATTCAGCAGATATCTTTCATCTTCTCTCCGCCATTGCAAAGATTCGAAGATATTTTTTATCGCCAGGGATAGGGGGTCGAGTGTAGAATGCAGAATGGAATGGAAGCGCGTGTTTTGAGGGTCCCGACAAGTTGCCTCCCTTCGAGGGCGCACGCGGGATATATTGATTACCACCTTTTGCCGCCGACGCTTTTCCCTTCTTCCACCTTGATCATACGGCTTCTTTGTTTTTATCCCTTGCGCAAAGTTATTTATTACACTCGAACCTCGTTATCCGTCCTACCTCCAGTCGCATCGGACAAATCACGATGATTGGGAAATCGCGAATTCTCGTGAAAAGGAGGCTATAGGATATTTTGACGATTTCCTGCGAGTTTTTCGAAATATAAATTATTCTAAATGATTTTTGGAGATGGATGTACATTTTTATGAATTTTTGAAAATTTTGGAAAATTTCGTGAACGTACGAAAAAGTTCCGAGTACCTGAGAAGCTGATTGAATTTTGATTCATGAGTGAAATTTTCGTAACTTTCAACATTGACGAAAGAATGAATAAATTGCAGAAGTATACAAAATCACGAATTTTCGAAAATTACGTACATTTTCAGAAATAAGTGGAAAATCGACAAAAATTGTGGAAACTACTTAAAATTCTATGGAGTGTGTCAAGTTTGAAAAAGATGCTAATAAAATGGGTAGGATGTACAAAAATTCTGATAAATTGCGAATTATCGTCATTTTATTTTTCATGAATAAAAAAATTAAAGGTCGTAGTCCAAGTTTTCTAGGTTTTTGAAATCTTCTTCGACAGTCAATATGATTCTAATTGAAGTCTTTTCTGGGATTTTTTGAATTTGAATGTTCTGGGAGATTTTTACGATTTTCTACGAGTTTTTCGAAATATGAACAATTCTAAATGATTTTTGGGAATGAATAAACATTTTTATAAATTTTTGAAAATGTCGGAAAATTTCTGAAACATACGAAAAAGTTCCAAAAACCTGGGAAGCTAATTAAATTTCGATTCATGTTTGAAATTTCCGTAACTTCCAACATCGACGAAAGAATGGAAAACTTGCAGAAATATACAAAATCACGAATTTTTGCAAATTACGTACATATCTAAAAATGAATAAAAAAACGACGAAAATAGTGGAAACTACTCCAAACTATATGGAGTATGTCAAATTTTTACGAAATTCCGCAAAATTATCACAAGATTAAAAATTTTTCTCAAATTAGAAAAAAATGTTTATAAAGTGAGTAGGATCTATAAAAATTCCGACGAATTGCAAGTTATTTTCACTCCATTTTCCATAAATAAACAACTCAAGCTCGTAGTCCAAGTTTTCAAGGTTTTTAATATGTTCCTCGACAGTCAATATAATTCTAATTGGAGGCTTTTCTGGGATTTGTTGAATTTTGATGTTCTTGGATATTTTAACGATTCCCTAGGATTTTTTCGAAACATTAACAATTCTACAATAAATGATTTTTGAAAATCAATAAACATTTCTATAAATTGTTGAAAATGTCGGAAAATTTCTTAAACACACGAAAAATTTCCGAAAACCTTAGAAGCTGATTAAATTTTGATTCACGATTGAAATCTCGTAACTTTCAACATTGACGAAAGAATAAAAAACTTGCAAAATCACGAATTTTTGCAAATTACGTACATATTCAAAAGTGAATTTAAAAAAACGACAAAAATTGTGGAAACTACTCAAAATTCTATGGAATGTGTCAAATTTTTACGAAATCCCACAAAATTATCACAAGATTGACAATTTTTCTCAAATTACGAAAAAAATGCTGATAAAATCTGTAGGATTTACAAAAATTCCGACAAAGTACAAGTTATCTTCACTTCATTTTCCATGAATAAGTAATTCAAGCTCGTAGTCCAAGTTTCCCAGGTTTTCATATCTTCTCGTTTAATTTTGAATCACGAACAAAAATGGCCGAATAATTCTCGACCATCGATTAAAAAATGCCAAGTTCAAATTTCGAGGAAAAATAACGCAATGAAAAACCGCACGAAAAAATCGCACGATTTCAGTAAGAAAAATAAAGGAAGAGATTCAGCAGCGTTTGCCAATTGTCCAAGTATGCATTTATCCCTCGAATCGCGCTTGGAAATCTTTCGTACTTTTCTTTTGTCGAATTGTGGAGGCAACTTTTTCTTATCCCGTTACGAGTACAATTGCGCCGCTTGTCAGGACGCTTCAATTCGCGTTTCTTCTATTTGTCGCCGCGCTCGCTTTCACCGGGACTTTTCTTATCTCGCGCTGACCGAACAACAAGTGGCCGTCAAAGAGTCGAATTTTACATTTGTTTATGGAATTTTTCAGGGAACTAGACATGATGCCCGCGCTATGCGCACCTGCATTTTATGATTATGATTACTTTGAATAATTCCTACACATGCTATTACAGATATCAATGGGTATTTCGTACTTTATACAACCCAAAATTTTCTAAAAATGCGTAATACATAGTATATTTAACAATAGAATGTATAGCGAAATTATGCATTTTCTAAGAGAAATGTCGATATAGTCAGATTTATTCGGAAATCAAAAATAGCTTCAATCTGTACGCATTTGAAATATGCGTTTTTTCATATTTTATTTTTAAAAATATTTTTCATACACATTTCTAAACTACTTTCAAATTTCGACTTGTTATTTTGAATATTCCCTCTTAAAAGGCTCATAAGTTCAAAGTTTCTCGAAATAAAAATACTTATTTTTCAATATTGGTAATTTTGTACGACAGAAGTTTTCAGAATAATTCCGAGCGCTGTGTTGAAAATTTATTGATCATAAAGAAGTATCATTTTTTATATGAAGAATCATTAGAATCAGTAAAGTATATAGTTTATTGGTCGAAATCTGCAGGTAAAGCTAAGTTATAGTTTTTTAACATTGCGGGCCCCTTGCCCAGAATTCCCATGGCACAAAAATCAATTATTATTAATATTGGTAAATGTGCAGTTTAGGGGCCGTGACTTGAAAAAGAGTTGTTGGAAATTTACTTTTTTTTCAAATATGTGTTTTTTAGCAAGGAATTTAATTTTGCTTGCGGAGAAGTGGTAATTTTGCGTTGACATTATTAAAAATGCAATAAAGTGAGTGTTTCCGGGATTTATTGGGGTCTGCAGAAGAACTTGTGGTTTATCTTTCTTGATATATCACTGGTGATCATTTTCTAAAGAGCAGTACCTAACCTTCGAAGAAGCTTCGGGCGTTATTAATGTGTTGTAGGACACGGTGTGTTGAAGAAATAACTTTCAAGTTTTGAACAAAAGTTTATTTAAAACTAAAACTTATACACTCAATATTACTCGCAGCTCTCTGTCAACTCTTAATCCAACTCTCAATCACTCTCAGCTCTCTCTTGGCATTGGATACACGCACACATTTACTTGCTTTTACCTATGCGTGCGTAATCTTTCGGGAAAAGAAAAGCGTTGAATTTATTGTCTGCCTGTATTGCTCGACAACAAATTCTAACGAATTTTTTCGATTTCGAGACAATAATTTGGAATATATTTTTAATATTTCAAAATTTTTCACAGTCTCGATAATTTTCAAAGTTTGAAGTATTCTGAGGATTTTGAAAGTTATTAGAATTTCGCAAATTTTAAGAATTCCAAAATTTTATCAAATTCCAGAGCTTTGTAACAGTTCCGAAAATTTTGAAAGTTTACAATATATTCGTAATCCTTGAAAGTACGAAAATTTTACGAATTCTTCACATTTCGAGAAACAACATTTCAAGATTGTCAACAATTTAGAGAATTTCGGAAGTTTTCAGTATTTTGACAATTTCCATAATTTCAAATATGTTGAAAATTTCAGTGATTTCAAAAGCGGATTATCGGACGACTTCAATGTCAGAAGCGCGATCGCGTTGATTTTTCATAATCATAAATCATCGCGGAGGTTGCGAAGCTGGAGTATACTATGAACTCCGGGGGAGGGGGGAAAATACAGTTTTCGATGCCACGGCCAGTAAAAACCGGTTAGCCCGTCTCGATAATACAGCACTCGAGTGCTGTATTATCGGGCTCGGGAAGGCCACGCCGGGAATCGAGTCTGCGCCATCATTAATCATAGTGACGAGCTTTAATTACGCGTGTCACACTATTTTCTCATTGCCTTGGCATTAACGAAATCCGTCGCGACCTCGGGCAACAGTAAAAAAATTCGACGTTTCCATATCACCTTGGGAATATTCCCGCCACATTCAGAAGAAATTTCTATTTTGCGATTTTAGAACTTTATAGCTTAAGAAATCGTGATTTTTTTTTTCGTAGTTTCGGAGCGCTCTCGGGAAATTTCGGAAATTTATTTTACCTTCGATTTGCGAAATTTGAGGTTGCGTCGAAAATTATGAAATTCGAAAATTTTAGAAGATCGTAAAAATCCGAATTTTTTCTAATATTAAGTGTATTATGTGCAGAAGTTGTAGAATTTCGAGTTTGCGGAGAATTCCAAAATTCAAGGATTTTTTGATTTTCTCGGAATTTTCCAAACTCAGAAAATTCCGAAAATTTGAAAATAATGAACATTCGAAATCGAATTGAAAAAATTGCAAATTTGGATACATAAAACCGTAATTCAGCCAAAAAATGTGCAAATTTTTGTACTCCTGACTCGTAATTTTTTTATTCTCGAGTACATTGGGTAAACCTAGAAGAAATTCTCGGAATTTATATAATTTTCGGAAAATTTCGTGCTTTTCTTATTTTTTAAAATTTTCGAAATGCTCGAAGTTTTAGAAAAATCGAGATATTCAACGTTCTCGCAACTTTGAAAGTTCTTAGAAGATCCACACTTTCGAATATTGTTGATATTCTTAAATACTGTGGAAATTTTGAACGATTTTGAAATTATAAGTAAATGTTTGGATTCTTAAGATTTTCGGTATTCTTGAAAATTTACAACATTCCTTGAATTTCTGATATTTTACGTCAATCGAAGTATTTGGAACTATCGAAAATTTAAGAATCTTCGAAATTACGATATTCGGAAATTTTATCATTTTACAAGTTATCAAAGTTTTCAAAATTTCAGAATCATGAAAATAATCAAGATTCTAGAAACTTTGAAGAGTCTCAAAATTTTATAATTTTCGAAATCAATGACATTTTTAGAATTGTGTCAATTCCGAATATTCTCGTAAATTTAAAAGTTCTTAATAGTTTCACAATCCTTAACATTTACGAAATACCCAAAATTTCCGAAATTTTACTATAATCAAAATATTTGAAATTTTTAAGACGTTGAAAATTCTCAAAATTTTCGTAATTCTCTGAAATTTTATACTTTTCTTAGTTATCTGCGAAAATTTTGCGAATTTTGAGCATTTAATGCTCAAAATTTCACAATAATCGAAATATTCAAAATTCTTGGAACTTTGAAAGTTCTTAAAAAATCCATACTCTCAAAAATTGTTGATATTCTCAAATATTGTTGAAATTTTAGACGTTTTCAAAATTTTAATTGATTTCCAGATTCTTGAGATTTTAGAAATTCTTAGAAATTGACGGAATTCCTGAAATTTTTGATATTTTACAATAATCAAAATATTTGAAACTATCAAAACTTTGAGAATGTTCGAAATTATGATATTCAGAAATTTCATGATTTTCCGAGTTATCAAAGTTTTCAAAATTTCAGAATCATTAAAAGAATCAAGATTCTCGAAACTTTGAAAATTCTCAAAATTTTCAGTTTCAAATCTTGGCATGCCAAGATTTAAATTTCGAGATCTTGGATTCCGAAATTTATATTATCTTAGCGTTAAAAATCAAAAAGCTCTGAATAATTTTTGTAGCGCGACGTAGCGCGGTGTTGCGCTGAAAAGCACGACAAAAGAACGACGGTTAGATATTCTTTTGGAAATATTTCCAAAATTGAAGTTTCGAGTTTCCGAATTCCGGAATTTTTGTCATCTTCGCTTAAAAAAAAAAATCGTTTTATTCTCAAATTATTATTGTAGCGCGACAGAAGAAAACGACTTTTTGATATTTTTTGGAAATATTACCGAGATTGAAATTTCGAGTTAACGGACTCCGAAATCTTCATTATTTTTGAATGAAAAATTGAAAAGTTGATATTATGTTTTTTTTAGCGCGACGTAGCGCGGTGTCGTGCGACAAAAAACGACGGTTTGAAATTTTTCTCGAAATATTTCCAAGATTGAAATTTCGAGTTTCTGGATTCCGGAATTTTCGTCATCTTCGCTTTAAAAATTTAAGCGTTTAATTCTCAAATTATTTTTGTAGCGCGACAGAAGAAAACGACTTTTTGATATTTTTTGGAAGTATTGCCGAGATCGAAAATTCGAGTTTTCGGACTTCGGAATCTTCATTATCTTCACATGAAAAATTGAAAAGTTGTTTTCAGTTATTTTTTTAGCGTGACGTAGCGCGGTGTCGCGCGACAAATAACGACGGTTTGAGATTCTTCTGGAAATATTTCCAAGATGAAAATTTCGATTTTCCGGATTCCGGAATTTTCTTTATCTTCGCTTTAAAAATTAAACCATTTAATTCTCAAATTATTTTTTTAGCGCGACAGAAGAAAACGACTTTTTGCTATTTTTTGGAAATATTGCCGAGATTGAAATTTCGAGTTTTTGGACTTCGAAATCTTCATTATCTTTGCTTGAAAATTTGAAAAGTTATTTTTCAATATTTTTGTAGCGCGATGTAGCGCTACGAAGCGCGACAAAAAAATAACGAGTTTCAAAAATGCGAATTTTGTTGTTTTCAGAAGAGCAGTCGCGGTGAGATGGACGTGAGCTTCACGAACGTGTTAGAGGGTGCTCGCCAGTACTTTCAAGGATTGCCCGCGCCGAGTACGGCCGACGCCACATCCACCACCACCACGAGCAGCACGGCTTTCCCGGCGCTTTACAACCATGCAAATGGCTCGACGGTTACCACGACGAGCACCAACACCACCACCACCTCGACGAGCTCGTCGCAGCCTCCGGCACCTTCGAGGTGAGCGATGATACTTCGTATTTATTTGTGCATTTTTTGCGACTTTGAAAAATAATCTTTGTACTGAAAAATCCACCATCTGAAGGAAAAATATACATAAACTTCGTTTTTTCGTCCTTGTTTATGGTTTTATAAACATTATGGAAGATTTTTCGGGACGTCGCTATTATTTGATCAGTTTTTTTGTACAATTCGAAAAATTGAATTAAGTATTAGATTTTTGGGAAAACGTTTTATTTATGCATTTTTTGCGACTTTGTGAAATAATAGTTGAACTGAAAAACACACAATCTGGAGGGAGAACACACTTTTCTTCGGAAATTTCGTTTTTTTCTTCTTGTTTATGGTTTTTTAAACATTTTGGACGATTTTTCAGCACGTCCCTATTATTTTATCAAGTTTTTCGTAAAATTCGAAAAATTGAATTAAATATTAGTTTTTTCGAAAAAAGTTTTATTTATGCGTTTTTTCGACTTCGTGAAATAATCCTTGAACTGAAAAATTTACAATCTGAAGGAAAAACACACTTTTTTTCGGAAATTTCGTTTTTTTTCCTCCTTGTTTATGGTTTTCTCAACATTTCGGAAGATTTTTCGGGACGTCCCTATTATTTTATCAAGTTTTTCGTCAACTTCGAAAAATTGAATTCAGTATTCGTTTTTAAAGAAAATGTTTTATTCGTGCATTTTTTGCGACTTTGCGAAATAATCCTTGAACTGAAAAATTCACAAGCTGAAGGGAAAACACACTTTTCTTCGGAAATTTCGTATTTTTTCTTCATTGTTTATGGTTTTCTAAACATTTCGGAAGATTTTTCAAGACGTCGCTATTATTTTTAAAAATTTTCAGTATAGTTCGGAAAATTGAATTAACTGTTAGTTTTTTGGTAAAACTTTTCATTTATGCATTTTTTGCGACTTCGCGAAATAATCGTTGCTCTAAAAAACCTACATTCTGGAGGAAAAACGCATTTTTCTTTGGAAATTTCTTTTTTTTCCCCTCCTTGTTTACGGTTTTCTAAACATTTCGGAAGACTTTTGACGACGATTTTATTATTTTATTAAATTTTTCGTGTAATCCGAAAAATTGAATAAACCATTAGTTTTTTGGAAGAAAGTTTTATTTGTGAAATTTTCGCGACTTCGCGAAATAATCTTTGAACCCAAAAATCCACAATCTGAAGGAACAACACTTTCTCCGAAAATTTCTTTTTTTTCCCTCCTTTATGTTTATTTTCCAAACATTTCTTTTCAGGTCGTCACTCTATTATTTTATCAAGTTTTTCGTAAAATTTCAAAAATTGAATGAAGTATTAGTTTTTTCGAAAAACGTTTTATTTATGCGTTTTTTGCGACTTTGCAAAATTACCATGGCACTGAAAATGTCACAATCTGAAGGAAAAACACATTTTCCTTTGTCATTCTCGTTTTTTTCCCCTCCTTGTGCATGGTTTTTCAAATTTAAAAAGTTTCAAATTTACGGTCTTCCACATTTAGAAAGACTTGTCAGGACGTCTTTATTATTTCATCGAATTTTTATTGAAATTTAAAAAAAGGTCAGTAACTGTTGAAACTTCACCCACGGTAAAAATCCAGGTACCCGGAGCAAGTCGAGCACAACGCTTATTGGAATCCGGGGGAAGCGTCGGCGGCGTCTTCTGGGGCCCTCGAGCAACTGGCGAGGCTTGAGGCCCCTCAGCCTGTCGTGCCCATTGACGGGCTCCCCAAGGACGCTTCCTCGGCGCCCCCATGCTCCCCGGGTCCCGTTTACCAGCAGCTTTACCCCTCCTCCACGAGGCATCAGCAACAGCATCAGCAGCCCCAGCCCTTGGGCCCTGATGTCGCGACCAGCCACGCACAACGGGCCCAGTATTACCCTAGGTATCGTATAGTGCATTGTGCAATTAGGGCCAAAAGTGACCGATTCGAGGCCGCATGAAGTTTTCGTCCCGAGCGGAGCGAGGGCGAAATTCTGCGGCCGATAATCGGCCACGTTGGCCCGTGTTGCACATACTATTTTTTTTAACACGCGCACTCAAACAAGAGTTTTTATAGACTCGTTTTCGTATGCCAAAAAGACCGATTCGGGACCGATTGACGAAACCGCGTCGATATTCTGTGTGACGCGGTTTCGAAAATTGTCCACATCCAAAACAACTCACAAAAATCGAACTGATAACGAAAAGATTCATACCCATTCCCGTAGTGATCACATTGCGCAAAAGTAATAACAATTCGGAATTATAGATGCGCGAGTACTTGCGCGTGAAATTGTCAAGCTGACGGTGAGTTTAGTATATCTATATATATATACGACGCAGTTCCGAAAAAATTATCCTTGCAGTGTTT
>JAPYZK010001868.1:0-19632 GCA_030522785.1 Platygaster equestris | reverse complement strand
AAATTTCAAAATAATTCAGATTACAACATTCACAATGTTCATATTTTTCAAGTTAGTTCTACACAGACTCTAGATACAAATTTGAAAACATACAAAGTTTGCAATTCCGAAATCAATAAATTCCAGTTCGGAAGCCTTTGAACTGAAGCATTCTGAATTATAAAAAAAGTGAATTTTAAATATCAAAGTTTTTTTAGAAATTCTAATTCCAAAACTTCAAATTTTTCTCAGTGTAACAAAATTATTGGTAACATTACAGTTGTTAACAATTTTGGTTAAATGTGATATGAATGGAAAGATAATTATGCATCCCTCTGATATCTACATACATTAGAGCGTCTTGGATGACTCATTCTTTTGCGTTGTTAGTCTTAGCTAGTATTCAGTAGGTCCCCGGTTCTTCAATTCTCGCTCAGAGTAGGTTTTCTAAGTGAGGTTTTTAAGAGTTCTCGGTAGAAGATTAGCCACGCGGGCGATTTTATGTAATGAAAATTTATTTCTATTATTGCATTAATTTTTTTAATGCAATTGAAGGTCCAAAAGCACGTCAAAAACGATGAAAAATACGAACGCGGTATTCCGAGAGTCAATTCAGGGAGACTCCGGAGTATTTTGAGCATTTTTTGAGGATAAAAACGTGAGTACTTTGAGTACAAATCGAGCACTAGTGAGCATTTTAAAGACAAACTGAGTGCAGCATAGTTGGAAATCGAGAGTATTTTGAGGACTTTTAGAAGATATTTCTATACTCATTTTGTACTCAAAGTGCCGAAAGCGGCAATTATTGTAGAAGCATTTTGAGTATAAAATGAGGACACGAAAAAGCATGGAAATCCATCGGTCCACTGATCATTTTCGTATACTCAATTGATACTCAAAATCCTCATTAAATTTTTCGACTCGGGTCGTGATTTTTACGATCTGGGACGAGTTTCGTAGTAGTTTACCAATTTCTAATTTTCCCTTATCATCAGACACATTGGATAATTATCAATTTCAGCGATTTTTGGGAATAATAAATTGTACGTAGCGTAAGTTTCAGCAAGTTTATAAAATTTTCAAATAATTCGTTGACTTAATAGAATAGCGAACGAAAGTCAGTAATTTGTTCAAATTTTCAAAAATTTCGTGTCTTCTTTCAAAACTTAAATATCGTGGTTATCAAACTGATTATAATCCAAGACCTAAATTGATATTGATATTATCCTTTTCATAAAAACAAATACGATCATTATCTATGTGCGCATGCATACTAAAACTGAAATTCCACTAAAAAAACTTAAACTGTCCAATTCGGAAAAAATTCAAATTTTCACCAACAACTTTATAACAAATTAGCAACATAATTGTATTCCTAAAAATAATTTTTCTCTCGATTTCGAAATACCCAGACAGTAATATTTCAATACAACGAGTTTCAACATTATCCACTTCGTTAGCAAGTGTAATTACTCTCTTCAAATATCATCTTTGTTCGACAAAAATAAGTGAATAATTGCACGACGAATCAATTTTTCCACCAATATCATGCACACTTATTTGTCGATTTTATTCGTGAACCTTTTGCACAATGAGACGCATTTATTTTTTCAATCTAACGCTTACGAAACAACTATCAGAATCGAATTACTGTCATTTCCCGAGATAAAATAAATTGTGTACTTTTATTTCCATCATAATTTGCGTTTGAGACGAGGAAATATAGTATAAATACTGCGATGATTGCTTGGTTATACAAAGCTTCTCTTTCAAGACAACACTACTCGGGAAATTCGACATCATGATGAACTGTGAGTACTAATAAACATTATTGGGAATTGAATAAAAAATCTTCTTTTTCCCGACATGTCTTATGAAAACATGCGATCGATCATATTGGATTCAATATATTCATCGATATCGATGTTAGATCCGTACATGATATATTCATTTGTCATTGCGAATACCACCCAAATTCTTAAGTAAAAATGTATACGCACAGGAAAATTTGTCCCCATGCTGGAAACGAACCCAGGACTTCTAAATTTCTAGCCAAGTGCTCTGCCACTGAGCTCAGGAGTTTTTACTTGAGAATAAGTGTAGTATTTTCGATTGTAAATCGCAATTTATTATTTACGGCCATTTTAAAGTCACATTGATATTTTTAATGCTTCATAAGTTGACGATTCTTTCTGAACATGCAGTATTTTCTCCTTCTTAGTACTTTTCGTGGGTCTCATTCTGGGAGTGGGAGGAATATACTGCAATCCAGTGGAAAATGACGTGCAACCATCTTCTTTGATACGGAACACGGAGACATTTTTCAGCGACTTCAACAAAGTAAAATTTTTTACCGCGCCAGAAAAATCGCGTTCACGAAAAATAATAGTACATTGTTGTGCAAGCTAGCATTGGTGATTTTGACGTAATGAATGGTTGTGGCACTCGCCTTCGGCTCGTGCCACAGCCCTTCATTTCGTCAAAATCAACAATTGTCAGCGTGCGCAACACAGTACTTTTCTTCACGATAGCCGAAAAATACACTTAAAGTATGAATTTTGAGGTTAGAGTGAAGAAAACATAATTACGGTTGACTATATGGAGAATTTTCGGAAAAATTCAAGACCTATTCCATAGTTTTCTATACTTTTGGCGAATTTTACGAAAATGTCAGTCTGGTGAATTTTCTGTCGACAGTCGCTTCAATCTCAGACGTTTCAACCTTTCAAACACATGAAAATCGTGGGCAAGATTGAAAAAAATTCTTCCTTTCACCTATAAATTATCATAGAACAAAATTTACGTGAGACGTATTTTTCTAAATATGATTTCGGAAAATCAAAAGACATTTCCAACTTTCAGGCCTACTTAAACGAAGAACTAAGAAAGAATTCAGGACCTAACAGTGAAATAGTGGCAAATTCAATTTGGTCGCCCCTGAGTGTTTATTTGGGACTTTTCCCATTATGCAGAGGAGCAACAGGCACTACAGAAGCTCAGTTACAGACTATTCTCCACGCCAATTGCCAAGATTCCAAAATGAGAAATGGCTACAATAGTTATATAACTTACTTTAACGTGAGTTACGTAACATCGTTCTTCTGTATCCAAAAGTGAAACCATGAAAAATCAAAACTGCAAAACCAATCAATTATGTTTATTTATCAGAATGTCAAGAACGCGACAGTTAAGCTTGCTACAGGATTGTTCGTATCGAAGAACAATCCAATCAAATCAGATTTTAAGGATAACGAACAGGAATTTCTGTCTTTTGTGGATTTACATGAATCGTTTGACTCTTCAATTTGATCTCTGACGTAGTGAAAAAAGGTTATTACTCTCGGAAATAACATAGTTACTAAATTCATTTCGTCGTCCCATGACTTTATTCGGCATACTTTGAATTATTTTTTGTCACAGATGAATTCGATGAGCGCACGACTATGTTTATTGCTTGTACAGAGTATTTCAAAGCAAAGTGGCATTATAAATTCGACCGTAGGAATACTCGTGATGAATATTTCACGGACATCAAAGGAAATAGACAATTAGTTCCTTTCATGATCACAAACGGTCGGTACTACACGAGTCACGTCCCTGGACTGAGAGCGCGATATTTCGATGTGCCATTTGAAGTAAAAATCATGAAATCTTATGATCTTTGTGTGATCCATCACGGAATTTTTCCGTAATTTAAGGGTCATTCCGAGCACTCGAGTTGAGGGTTAACGCTTGACTTACAGGGTTAACCCTAAAGTTGAGTGGTCGAAATAACTCTGGAAATTAAGGGTTAACCTTCAAGTTGAGAGTTAACCCTTAACTTTCAGGGTTATTTCGACCACTAAACTTGAGGGTTAACCCTGAAAGTTGAGGCTCAACCCTCAAAATTGAGAAGTCGAAATCACCCTCAACTTGAGGGAAATTTCCTTGAGGAGTATTTCTGAAATTCAGCAAACTGATGACTTTGATTTCCAGGCTAGAGTATTTAGTTTCATCATCTTCCTACCTGATGCTGGAACACCTTTGCTCACTTTAGAATCAAGACTCGGCGAATTTGATATGAACAGAATTTTTAACATTGAAAATGGATTTCCGAAAACTCCTGGACGCGATGATCAAGATGCTCGTGAATTCGAACTGCATCTGCCAAAATTCAGTGTAACTAATTCGATTAAGCTGAAACCTGTTCTCAAATCGGTACGATTTAATTTTTGCTATCGCGTATTGATTGACAGTTCTTCATTGCGAATGACGATCGAAATCATTCGATATGACATGATTCGTCATTGAATTTTAGTTTATTTCCATTCGGTTCATTCATTTTTTCAGATGGGTTTGGAAGATCTCATCGACCGAGAAGGTAATTTGAGTAGGATGATTGCTGGAAATTTGACATTAAGCGGAGCTGTGCAAGATAGCAAGATCGAACTTGATGAAAATGGAGTTAACGCAGCTGCAGATACTGACTGTAAGTTGGTTTTGGATCACAAATAATGATTTCCTAGTTTTTGCAGTTTAACTTTGAAATTCTCTGGATTTAGAAGTTGATTTTCGATTAGAATATCCCGAAAATGTGACTTGAGCTTTACAAAAAAATTTCCCATACAACTATCAATTCAATGCATGTTACATATTCAGAATTTCAATTTGTTTCCACAGTTACTGTGCACGTTTCACCGGCAAGGCATCGGCCTGATATAGTGAAAATCGATCGACCTTTCTCTTTTCTCATTCTACACCACAAAACAAAGAGCGTTTTTTTCCTAGGCAGCGTCAGATCTCTTTGATTTTTTGATTTGACAAAAAATCAAACTGGAAGCTTCTTCTTTCCAAAATGACGAAATTTCTATGATATGTACCGGTGAACTATATACTATATTGAACAAATAAATGCCCACCATGAATATTGTACTGTGTATGATTTTTTTTATCGGTACATAAAAACATGATTTGAACAATTTTTTTCGTTTCTGTAAAAATATAAAAAGTCTCGAAACTGGAGTAAATTTTTTAGAATAATGAGAAAAATTTGGGGATAGGTACTTGATAATTATTCAGTTTTCAACAAATTTGGCATTCTTGAAAACAAACTCGAATTTTTGGATTCTCAGAAAATCTCAAAATACACTCGGAGATTCGAAAGCTCTGTAATCATTTTGAATAAAAAATGACAGAATTTGCAGAGCAATTTAATTCTTAAGACTCGCCACGATGTTATGGAGGTTTCTGCAATAGATATTATTGAATGTGTCGAATTTGAAATATTCGGAAATTTCCATAAGCCTCACAACTCAAATCCTTGAAATTGACTAATTTCGGATTCGTAAAATTTGGAAAATGACGAATTGAAAAAACTTAACGATTTCAAATGAAGAACCGCATCCAAACAAGGATTTAAAAAATTTTAATTATGTAAGATTCTCTGAAGCTTTCTTGATTCTTTTATTTACAAAAATTCGACAATTTTTGCAACAAATAAAACCCATTTTCCAGTGATGAGAAAATGAAAAACAACAATTTTGGCAATAACTGCAGGAAAATGAAACATTCTGACAATAAAAAAATCGCACGTACGCCTCATTCGCAATGAATATTTTAAGAAAAAAAGACGTTAGTCAAGTTCTTGACTATTCAGTGTATTTTAATTAACCATTGTTTTATGTTTTCTATTTTTGAAATATTCTGACTAGTTTTTTACGCGATTCCTACTCCTACGCATTAATAGACAGTTTTCTAAGTGAAACGGCTCAATATATTGTCAGACAACACATTAATTCCTTCATACTGAATTTTTTGAATTTAGTACAAATTTAAAATTACGTAGAAAAACTAAACACGTATCAATATTTTTCTGTTGTCATTAGGAACATTCGAATCATTCAATAAACTTGTGCTTGGATCAGTGAATATCTCAGTTGCTGTTCTTAAGAATTTAGATATTAAAATAATTATATATTCACTACAGAAATACTTTTGGAGGGAAAATTTAGACGCTACAGAGCAATTTCCCAGACATTATTCGATATTTTTTCGAAATTTCGAGTTAAGAAATTTACAGACGTCTAAGAATAAATAGGCGTTTGGAAATTCAAATTCGAATTTTTGAATTCAAAGAATTCGAAAATCCGGTGTTGCCATATCGATTCTGGTTTTTATAAAACTTTTATAAAAATCAAAAATTGAATCATCAAATTTAATTTTTTTATAAAATTATTTCATACAACTTTTATAAAACGAGCAATTTTTATGAAGCGATTTCATAAAAATTTTATGAAACATTTTTTCATAAAAATTCGTGATTTATAAAAAAAGATATTGTCATAAAGTTTTTATAAAATCACTTTATAAAAATTATGCATAAAAATTTCATAAGTTTCATAAAATGGATTTTATGAAATTGTTCAGTTTTTAATAAAAAATAGTCAATAATTTCATAAGGTTTTCAAAAAAACTAGAATCACTAGGGTTGATTTGTATAAATTTTTACGGTTTCTCATTTTACAAAACCCATGTTGAATAATTAAAAAATTTCAACCCCAAAATTGAAAACGTATGAATTCCAAATTTACAGGTTTCGGAAATTCTGTTCTGAACACTCAAAAATTTGTAATTGGAAAGCCTAGAAATTCCAACGAGTTCCTAACTTTTTTCCAAAAATTTCAGCTTTCTGCGATTGTCCCAAAATTTGTCGATACTAGAAACAACGTTAAAACAAGTATCATGCATTACATACTATGTCAATTGAATTTTCACCAAACTGTAGTCTATAATAAATTCACGTTTCGGTAGATTTTTTGGAACACCTCAATTCCCCAAAACTTCTAAATCTCGAAAAAATCCTTGAAAATTTTCAAGAATATTCAATAAATTGTTTTCTGTTTCCTATTTCTTTACATTTAAAAAAGTTTTTCGAATCCTTAAATTTCAAAAAACTTCAAAAAACTCCAAAAATCCTTGAAAATTCTGGAAAATGTTCACAACTCCCGAAAATTCTCCAGAATTTCCAAATCTTTCCCAAATTCTCAACAATTTTTCTCCCATCCTTCGAATACTCCATTTTCATTCAAATTCGGTCCTCAGCAAAAGTTACCTCCTGCCCCCGGGGGAAAGATACAGCCAGAATATAAAAGCTCCGATGACCTCCGGGGAAATACAAAAAGCATCCGAATTTTTTTCGCGTCTCGGTCCATGATGGATCAAGGTGGATTCGCATCCCGCGCCGGGGGTAACGAACACGCGCGAAGGGGTTGTTCGGCTGCTTCAGGGTAGATCAATACCAGCGCCAAGTCTCGCCGAGGCAGTGTTCTCGCGCCTCCAATACGCGCCGCATGCTTTTCCGGTCTATGCCGCTAACAAGACACCCCGAACACGTTGTTTCCTCGCGAAAATTTCGCCACCCCCGGATTCCCAGCCGCGGCAACCGACGAATTCTCGCGGTACTCGAAAAATCGAAGGATTCCCGGGCTTTTTTCTGTTATCGAAACGATCGCGTTTGGTTGTTCGTGACACCTCGTCATTTGGAGCTCGAATTTTCCGGTTTTTTCGGGGTGGGGGGGGGGGGAGGGGGGTAATTTCCGAGCTGGGTTTATTTGCATGAATGATAAAATGATGAATAGTTTTTCCGGGGTGATGAAGGGGGAGAGGGGTGGCATGGATTTATTTTGGGGTCGGAGTTTGAGGATTTGGCAATGAGTTTGGAGTTGTGAAGATGTGTGATTAAATTGAATTTTTGAAATTTTCGGATTGGTTTTTGTTTTCACGATTTTTTGAGTGGAGGGCTAGAAAAATGGGGTCTCGAAAGAAGGGAGAAATTTTGCTGTCATCGATGTCGTATCATGTAGTCATTTGACATTCGGATTTCGATACTTTAAAAGTGAAGTTGTACATGTTCAAAAATTGAAGTGTACAAAAGTTGAGTAAGTGTGAAGTTTTCGAATCGAAATGCAGAAATTCCATTTCGTGAATAAGAAATTTACCTAGGGAATAATTGAATCAGAATTTATTTATTTATTTTCAAAGATCATTTTCAAAATAAACTCTAGTCAATCGGTAATCTCGTCAAGACGCTTAAAAAAGTGTCCAGTGTTTCTTATCGTGATAATATTCATGTGACAAAGATGAGAAGGCTTTCTGTTTAGGTGTTCGGAAGATACGATCTTTTTTCTGGACATGACAGATACCTTTCCCACGAAATAATTTTTTTTATCTACAGAATGTGTGTGTTTATGGATATCAATTGAAACTACAAATAATCCGGAAAATATGCTGTTTTTTATATTTTCTATGCAGTAAAGAAATGTTAGGTTTCGTTTAATTGATCTGGCATGATTATTTATAAAATTCTGTCATTCAGAAATGAAATTAAAAACTTGGAAAAAGGTTTGGAAACCGAAAGATTCACAACGTCCTTATTTAATCAAAAAGTGTTGTAAAATCGTTCCTAAACCTATACGTTTGTTTACTGAAAATGTATAGGATAAGATTAGTCTTCCACAGAATAGAGATTCAAGTTCAACCAACTCCAAAAATCGCAATATCACTCATTCTAGGAATGATTCAAATGATTTGTAATCATCAGCAATCGCTGTGACCATACCTAATCTAGTTGTCTAACCAAGATGATTTCGAAATAATAGAAGTTACCTCTAATACTAAAAATTCTGATATTACGATCATTACAAAAATTTCTCAGATTCGAAATCATCACAATTTTTGCAAAAATCCATACAAAACAATTATAATGATCTATAATGTGACTTTATACACCTCAGTGCAATAAACGGTCCTTTATTGGCCTGCTCAGGCCCGAAAAACCTTTTTATTGCCTTCGGTGTATAAAATATCGTATGTCCCAAAGGGCAAAAAGTTGTTTTGGACTCATACGATTATATTCATCGGCTTCGCCTCGGAATATAAACTCGCATTCGTCCAAAAAAACTTTTTGGCCTTTGGAACATAATATACTATTTTCTGACACTTCTAAATAATATTCCAAAATGCATGTTTTCTTTCTCTTTCATCACCAAGAATTTCAAGTATGACATCAAACAACGCGATTACCCAGAAAAAAAGTCGCGAAAAATAGTCCCCGGTGGTGATAACGGCCGGGAAAAAAAATGTGTCACAATCTCCGAGATAAAGCAATTGCATTAATCATTCCAAATCGTCGCGCTCTAAAAGGGGTCAATTACTTTGGAGATTATTTCCGGAGAAACATAAAAAAAGCCCTGTATGACGAGGTTCTCGAATCTACCAAAATATTGTCCCCAGTGAAAACGACGGCTTTTAATTAAGCTTACAGGCAGTAAGTTAAGGTCAATTCGCGCGGTGGTAAGCTGCTTTTTCAATTCGCGTGACACGCGTGGAAGTGTGCGCGAGTCAAGGTATACACAAAACTGTGAAGTGTGAAGAACTTGAAAATGTGGCGTGCATGACTCTACGGTCTTTTTGAGAAAAGCACTCGTTCACGAGTGTTTCTAAGCTCGCAAGTTGAGCAGAGTGAGTAAATTTCGTGACTATTATCCAATGAGGACGTTTTTGGATGGGAGTCAAAATTTGAAAGTTGCTGTAACTGATATAAGAGATGTCTCTTCTGAGGGGAGAGAAAACGTGACGTCTGAATTTATTTTTGACACTTTTTCAGAGGACGAGCCATTTTTTGAATTAGTTAAAAATAGGATGATGTCTGAAATTGAGCTGTTCTTAATTAATTATTTAGAATGATGATAAAAAATACGTCTGTTTACGAATCGCGAGGCTAATTTGATAGTGTGACTGGATGACCTCGTCTAACAAATGGGAAAATTCTGAAATTGAATATTTGAGCAATTTGAGTGTAGCTTCGAAAATATAAATTTCCAAAAGCATGAGATTGAATTATTTCAACTCTGAAATTCGGGATTCCAAAAACTTCGAAATTTATGAATTTGTTGATTCATTAATGTGTTGACTTTTGATTTGAAATTCTAGTTTGAACATTGGGAAATTAGAGTATCGGAAAATCATCAATCGAAACGTAAATTTGATGACTCGTAGAACAAAAATATAGAATGTAAAAATCAGTATTTACAAAATTTCAGAACTACAGTTGAAAAATAAAAAAACGAGGAATTAGAACAATTGAACAATTCGAAATTTTATTATTTAATTATTATTTTATTAATTTTGGTTAAATTCCCGGAAAATTTTTAAATTCTTTACATTTTTTCGAAACGGCATTTAGATTACAAAACTTGTTAGAAAAACCGAAAAATGACGTATTCAACGAACAAATACAAATTTTCCATACAACATGACTCTGAAATGTACACACAATTCGTTGTTCATTGAACATCGAGTTTATTCCATAAAAAAAATATGCACCGAGTAAATAATTCAGCAAGTACTAAAAAATGAATAAATTGTGTGCATACAACTGAAAAAACGGAATAAATTATTGTATTTGTTCTTTCGCGCACATATTTCCAAATATCTGCAAATATTTTCGAATCACACGCGAAAAAATATGTATATTAAAAATTGCCAAGTATCAGCCAATTTCTACTCTCCACTCTTTTTATGTATACATGCCAAAAAAACAATAAACTTCGAAAATTTCAAAAGATATGGGGAATCAAAACGATTAAGTATGAAATAAACGGAAAAATCGATCTTCTAAGCCCTCGCCGCCCAATTTCGTGCTCTATAAGGGAAATACATGAGGAATTTTTTCAATCACTGCATAGAAAAATCTTATCTATACGCTCTCGCCGCCACCCACCGCCACCTTGATAATCATCGAAGCTGTCTAGCTTGACTTGTCTCGATTGACGAGACGAGACAATTACTAGGTCTTGAATACTCTTGAAAACGTAGATGAATAATGAGGTGTCTTTTTTCAACTTTTTGGAAGAAATCATTTATTTCCCTGGAGAGGGCACAAATTTCGCGCCGAGAGCTTGAATAATTAAGTTTAGAATCTGAATTTCGTCATGAACATTTCGAAATATAAATTTTTGTTTCTTGTATGTTAGTGTACCATATTTTGAATCATCATGAAATTCACAATTCATTCATAATCATTCAAATTATATCATCACGGGATTCATCATGAAATGATTCGAAATGAAGTTTTTGTGAACATTTCATGATGAATTCAGATGAAACTGAAATATGTTACACTGACAAGAAACAAAAATAATTATTATAATTATTAACATTTTTCGTGTTTTCCTTATTTGCATAATTTGTTCAATTTAATAGTAGTTAATTCAGAATTTGCATCCGAAAATGGAATTTAACAAGCAATTTTAAATACTCCAACTCTGCAAAACTTTTAATTGCAATGCGAAATTGCGGTATTAATCAATGCTTCCTCAGAGGATCAAAACTTCCGAGTTCATAAAAGCTTTAATGAATTTAATCTCTTTTGGTCAATTTAAGGGCATCTCTCGGGTAAATGACTGTAAATTTTGGATTCTGTTTCAGTTTTTTGCAATTTTATAATCTGATATGTACGAACATTTTCATTTTACGTAAATAAAATTTCATACCGATCATCAAGAACTTTTTATCGTTTTTGAAATACATGAAACTACTTTTTTCAACTTTTTTTCAAATTGTAAACTTCATAAAGTTCAAAATTCTGATATATATTCAAATATCATTGAAAAGAACGTTATGTAAATTGGAAAATTTAATGACTGTACTTCGGAATTTCATGAAATATTTTTCCAGAAGGTTTAGTGCCTTTGAAAATAATACGAAGCTGGAACAATATTTGCGATGCAAATATAGTCCATATACATGTAACAAAAATATTGAGGAAAGATGATTCGCAAGCAAATGTTTTCTCAACTTTATGATGATGATTATTGTCGTGATCATATGGCCATTGCTTACCATCGCGCACACATGGGTCGTTATTTAAACGCTCAGATGAATGTTTAATTTGAATTGACGTTTAATTTGTGATTACATTCTACGTCAAGTATTAACTAGTATTGACTACTTTTTTACGAAAACCGTCCTTAACACATAACCTATTGAATCATTGTTTAATAATTTAATAAAAGTTATAAATATTAACCTGGAATCGCCACAAAAAATGTGATGATGATTTGTTTTTATCAATAAATCAATGATTTATGATAAATCATAATTATTTGCTTCATAAATCATTGAGTTGCGATGAATTGATGATGTATAAAATTCGAATTTCAATTAGTTTAATGTATGAATTTAAAAAAATCATCTCCATTACATTTTACAAATTTCTATAAGCCATGTCTTTGAATTTTAAATGGAAAACTTTGCATAAAAATCATTCACAAAAAAGAATTATGGAATTGAGTGTGAAAAAAATTGTAGATTGAGAATGAGAATCCGAATAAGTCGCTCTAAAAAGTTTCCATTCGTCTATTTTTTGACGTTTTGTTGAACATTATCGTATTGTCTGAAGGTTGTTTATTGACCAAAAAAGTGGACAAAACCAGTTAATTCTGTATAAGAGTTGGTTTTTGTTCGTATAAAAAATGTAATCCGCTTGTTTTTGATGTTGTCAGTAGACTTCAATTATGACCTTCGTGGACATTTGCTATTGATCAATATTATGAATACCAAAAAAATGTATGGACTTTGACTTTTTTCGAAATCAATAATCGAGAGAAAAATGTACATTCAATTTTTACTCATTGTCAGTTTTCGAACTTGCAAAAAATATGAGTCGACGATGAGAAGAAAAAAAATTTTTTCGTCATCTAATTGGACCTAAAATTTAGATAGTTATGATTTATCGTGCTATCCCATTTTTCGTTACTAATTTTTTTTTAATAACCCCCCAAAAATAGTGTTTATGATTTGATAATATTTAAAGTAATTCATGTTTTGAGTACTGCATTTAAAAAACCGTAGTGCTAGAATTGAATACCCAATGAAAATTGAAAATTTGGATTAAAAAATGCGTACTATAATGAAAAATTGTGTTTTCAGATTTGAGAGATTAGAGAAGTTCGAATTTTGACCGCGAAATTTCAAAATTCATCCAAAATTTGAAATAACAAATTCAAGCATTCGAATTTTCCTTTTCCAATACAAAAATTCAGAAAGTCAGGAACTTGCAAAAATCTAAATCTCGAACAAATCTCAATTTAAATCCTTATAAACTTGCAATAATTCACCAGAAAAATTTCACAATACGTATAATAATTCGAAAAAAATGAGGAATGTAAAGATCATTTCAACACACATGATCGTACAGAACCAAATTTTTCCTGGCTCGAAATATTGTCAATTTGGTAAAGGGTCCATTCATAAACGAAATCATCTGATTTTGTACTATTTGCGACCCCTCCCTCCCCCTCGTCATTATTTTTTTACATGTTACTGATACCTTTAACATCGAACGTCATCATTAATTGACCTCCCCCCCAAACGCTTGAGATATTACTTCATTTTTTATATGTAAAATCCTAATTATTATTATAAACAGAAACCACAGTAAAAAATGTCTGAGACTTCGAAATACACTGGAGGAAACTGAGTTTGTTCACTCCTTCCAGTTCTCAGCTGGAGAGTGGCTTCCTTATCAGAGCTCGAACTCGAAAACCGTCAGTACGGTGCGTGCGTGCTCAGCGAGAACCCACGCGTATTCCAATCCCCGACATTTTCCGGATTAATTTCGACCGCGAGATATTTCCGAAAATATCGACATGAATCGTTAATCACACCAAGTGCGTTGATTACAAACAATTATACTCGAGTTGTAAACAGTTGTAAACAATTATACGAGTATACAAGTTGATACTCGAAAAAAATCATCAAATATATTGAGTGGATTTTCGTTAAAATCAAAGAAAAAAAGGGTATAAATTTTGAAACTTCTGAAATTGGAAATTTTGTTATCGAATTTTTTGAAAAATTGTAAATTTAGGGAAATAGTTAAATCGCTGATTTGAACAAATTCGTGCAGGTGTTTTTCGGTGATTTTGGGAAACAAGACAATAAGTATCATGGACGACAAAAAAATGGACGGTCCTGGGACTTATGGATGGAAAGATGACGTTGTTCCCGATCCGTAGGTTTTTTGCATTATTTTTGGACGATGAATGGAAATTTGAATTTTTTAAGGGTTTGCGTGATTTTGACTGATAAGAATTTAGACTGATTAGATTTTTTTCTCTGTCAATTATTGGGACTTATTTTTTGTTATATTGGAAGTTTTTTTTTTCTTTTTTAATAAGCAAGTGTTATTCAACTTCAGCATATTCCACGAGATAAGAGGTACTCTTCGATAATTTGATAGATTGTAATGGCAGACGATGTAATTTTATCAGGTTGACTTATTGACGTAAGTCACGTGGTTGCTGAATGTGCGCGAATTTTCAAAAGGTATTTTTTTCACTGTAGATGTGATTTTTGGAATGAAAGTAAATAATTATAAAAATCGACGAGGATAAACATATTTAATTTTATAGTTAATTTTGGATTTTGGGTGAGCTTCAATATTATATATATTTTAGTTTTTTTTTTTTTTTAAGGATATTCATAATTTTTCGATTTTGAGTGAAATGATTTTATTTTCTACGTGGAAAACCACATGCATTTTCGTCATATATTATTGATAAAATCGTAATGGGTGTCGTGAAATTCTCTAAGATTTCACGAATTTTTGGTTGTAACGAGTGTTCGATCGATAATTTATGACAATCGAATTTTCGATTTTCCAAAATACGCGCAATATAACTTGTGTATGGAAAAATTTTCAAAAAATGTATTAAACGGCAATAGACTTAGAAACTCTTTCAAATCATATTATTTGTACTCATCACTAAAATTGAAAACAAAATTATACAAAAATTTTACGAGTACCATGAAATAATTAATTAAACTGTTTCTTCTCAATATCTCTTATCACTGCACTGATTATTCATTACGAAAAGAAAATTTTGAAAAATCGACCAATATCTATCAAAATTTGCGAATTTTAAAAAATTGATGGTGAATTCCCATTTAACCCCCTCTTCCCGCTATGAAACACTACTATCCTTATATTTTTTTGCTTTCTTGCTGTTATGACCGAAAATTATCTTTTTTCGTTCCAATTCCTCATTATAAACATTTCTCGCTCGTAACACAATAAACTATTGCTCCTTTTTTTCAACGAAATCGATAACACATCGTTTTCATGTTATATAGTGAATTTTCATTACAATCCATTTTCACGAGAATCGAATTTTCCTCCATTTTCACGATATTTTTACGCATCAAGGGCTGGGAAAACAACGTTTCAATGGTGCTTTACGTCAGTGGAAGCACTCTAATTCCTGACAAATGAATACGAAAAAAATTGCGAAAATAATGCCTCACAACGTGAATGAAATTTTGATTTTTCCACGATAAAATTATCGATAGAAGAGACACTCGAGGATGTGTCATTTTTCCCACGTTCAATAACGTATTTAACGAGTTTTTGATGCATAATTTTGATGGAAAAAAAGCTTGTTTCCATAATTATTATTGTAATTCGCGACTCTACTCACTTGATTCTAGTTTTATTCGGTTAATTCTCGACGTTTCCAGTTTTTAGTGGATGGGTTTGAAGTTGCATTTGTTTTGCGCCAGAGAAAGTTTTTTTTTTCGTGTTCTTGATATTCATGGTGATTAATATCGTGTATCCTGTTTTTAACCATTTTTTGCATGGTAACACATGAAATTTGTGTCATGGAATTTTCGCACTTCATCAGTTTCGGTGTTATAAAGAGAAAAAGGAATGTTTTACTTACATGATGAATATTTTTTGTTTCTTTCTTTTTATCGCAATTTCTTTTGAAAACGTGCAAAATGAAACATTCCAAATTTTGAGAAAAAACTGCGTAAAATGCTGTATAAAAGAAGGAATGTAATGAATGAATAATGTCTCTATTGAAATTGTTTGGTAATTGTTCGTTTGTACGTCGTTTTCATCATTTTCAGTGGATTTTTGTACATTCGCACCAGAAAAAGTTTTCTCATAAATTTTACAATTTTCGTTGTTGACTCTGTTCCTGATGAACATCGTTTGAAAATTAATCAGTGTCCTCGAACTTTCTCTTCCAAATGTCAGTGCAAAATGCAATTAATTATTTTGTATTCCATGTACATGCATTAATTAAGCATTCTGTTTGAACTCAAATGTGACGAACATAAAGTGGAAACATGAAACAAATCTTACTCGATCGAAATTTACGAATGTGGATAAAAATCAAATTGCTTTCCGTAAAATGAAGTCCAATATCCGGAATTTTGTATGAACGTTTGATTATTGCATTTTGATCAGCATTTTTTTGTATGAACATAAATTCGTAATTCGAAACATGTGTTCATTCTTTTGATGTGTTCGATTTTTTTAAAGATTTTAAAAAAACTTTGGAAATTTTGATGTATTTTTGATCCTTTCCCAAATTCAAAGGAATATTGTAATAATATAGGGGATCTGAGACAATTTTTCGAAAAATCCACAATTGTTCTATTTGTGAATGTAGCTATCAAGAATATTATATAGGTGTTGACTTCGAAAGTTAACGAATTTGTGAAGTTTTTGGAAGTTATTGAGAATCTGTCGAGTTTTGAGAACAACATTTTTTTTAATAATAAATTTTCAAAATAAATAAAAAGAATTTAAGAGGATTTTCCAAAATCAGGAATGTATCAAAAATTCTTCAAAACTGAATAATTATTGAAATTATAAAATTACATCATCAATTCTTGACGCAATTTCCAACAATCATTCCAAATTTCCAATAATAAAATTTTCAAAAACTAAGCACAGGAAATTCCAACAATTCTGCATAATTTCTTGGATTTTTTATTGGCTCCAGAGAATTTTGAACAAATTAGAATTCTTATCGTCCGAAAAAAAATCTGCTATTCTTTCAATATTCGAATGTTTCAAATTGAAAAATCTTCGAGAAATTACGAAAATTAATCACAATTTTCGATCAAGTTTCCCAAACTTTCTCATTGTCGAAATATCTTTCCAAATAATTTCACCACATTCATATACCTCAAATTTTCCGAGTTCAAGCTTGATCTTCCATCTGAACCATTGCAAAATATTAGAACTATTCAAAATTACACTCACGCGTGGGCCAGCCCGTTTATATCGTTTACCTTCGCGTAAGTGGCGCTTTATGACGCGTAATACGTGTCCGGACCAGATTATTACATTAACGGCCACTTATTTTCGTCATTGCTCCAAAGTTTCAATCCGGATCCCACGCCACAACACAGCACTTGTCCATGAAAAACTTCTCTGACTACTTTCTATTGCCCAAGCATAAATTATAACGCTACTTTATTTACGTATAAGAAACGTTAGTCGAGTGTACATGCATACAATAAAATATTTTTTCATCAGAATGACATCGCTAGATTATTCATGAATTTTTTGTATTTTTTAGATGTCGACACTATTAATGTTTTAGGAAATATGTGGGTCATAAGAGACTTTCTAAAAAATTGTTTTGTTATCCTCAATTTTCTTTCATATTTTGATGCATGGCAGAAATTCATTCGTTCGTGCTTTTGTGATCGGTTAGAAAGCTTGTTCTTCTGTTTAGATGATTAATTGAACTGATTTTTTTTATTTTGGTGGTTAAATTATAATTTATTCAAATGTATTATATAACATAATATACAAAATATATATTTGTAAATATATACTATATAAAATGTATAATTTGTATGATAATACAAATTTTTTTTCAACTAGGAATAATTTCTCCAAGTATAATTAATTGTGAATTTACTGTAAATTATTTAAATAGAGATGATACCCTTAGAAACGTTCGCTTTTCACAGCACAAAAACTGAAAAAAAAAAAAAAAATCTTATCGAGTGCGAGCGTTGAATATGGGAAAATGGAGGTTTCGCAAGTGAATCGCTTATCGCAAAAGCTTTATATGACTTTCACGGACGCGGCAAAAACCGAAGATCGGCAGACAAACCTGGTGAAAGTTGGATCTAGGCAGATTGAACCAGATTTGACAAGGCCTGAATTTTTTTATTATGACGATAACATATTTAATTAAATGTTTCCGCGAACGTAGTAATCACCATCTCTCTTAATTTTGAAAGAAATCAAATATAGAATACCGTGGAACTAGCAGACATAATCCTACTCTCTAGATCTGGATCAGTCAAAGTCACTGATCGTCAGTGATTTTTACAATTGTAAGTGACACTACACATCAGTGAAACATGACTGAAACAGTGAAAATCACTGAATTCCAACTGTAAAAATCAGTGAAGCTTCTTTTCAACTATTATCATCAGTGATTTAATGATTTTCAAAACCTCGTCGATTTTAGTTCGATTTTTCGTTTTTAACGATCATCAAAAGATAATTCCAGTTTATACGATGTTGAGCAATTTTTAGAAATTCTCGGAAATGTCTACTAATTTAACAAAACTTCAAATCTTCGAAATTTTTCGTCATCAAATCATCAACCTCTTATTTTCTCCCCAAAAAATTTTCCCGTGATGTGAAAACTCGACGTTTTTCTAATCTCTCGACATCGAGGATGAAAAAAAAACTTATCAAGGACGTGTCTTATCACTTTACGTTCCGACTGTAAATAGAGCAATTTCGCCTCGCGAGACGCGATGCACGTGCCTAAATTCGATATGTTCGGGCCAATGAAATAATTACACTGACAACAAGTCAAAGTCAACGGGAAGTGGAGAAATGTCAAGATCGCGAGGACAAAATGCTTGATTATGCCGAATAATTACCCGCGGCCACATTGATAATGAATGACTTCGACAATTATGAATGAATGGAGGAAGTTTACTACGACGCGAAAGGGGGGTCGCGTTATTGTCCGTCAATTTAGCGCGACTAATTGTCCTTGGACGCCCCGACAACTTTATCAACTTTATCGGAGCTTCCGTTTTCCGAAACGATTCGCAGATTGGAATTTGTTACACTTTTCTTTGTTTTACTGGGAATTTTCGAACGTTTTTTTTTTTTCTATAAAATAGAAAATTATTTAGATTATTAAATATTGTTGCATAATTGCAGAGCAAAACGGAAAAATGGCCGAAGAAAAAATATTTTCGCAAAATTATTCGGAATATGAGGACATTTGTGGAACTTTGTGAATTCATACAAGTTTTGAATTCATACAAGTTTTTCGTTTTTTATTACATTTTTGATATCTTTTCGTGGATTTAGAAAACTTTTAATTAATTACTTTTCATGTTTTCTGAAGTTATGGATTTTTTTGAATTTTGTACTATTAGAAGAATTTTGAGAAATTTTTTCCGAAGTTTATATAATTGAGAGAACATTTTTTATTAATTAATTATTTATTTTTATGTTTGTTCATATAAATAGGACAAATGTTTGACAATTTCTATATATAATTCTATGGGAATTTATCAGTTTCTTGGATAATCTTCGATGTCTGACAAGATTTTCTTAATTTGATATTTTTATATTTTGAATGCTATAAATGTAAAAAATTGATACATAACTACGATTATATTTTCTGATTATTTCCAATTTTTTTTTAATGTACCTACTAAAATTTTTTGAATTCTCGAGAATTTTCTGGACGTTGAAAAAATTATGATTTCAGTTTTGTTAAAATCACCAATAATTTCCTGAGTATAACTAATCAATATTTGTATTTA